>CM077298.1:34530794-34555794 GCA_039654925.1 Anguilla pacifica | reverse complement strand
ATCACATCGGTTCTATTTGTGTAGCGCTTTCTACAGAAAACTGTCACAAAGACGCTTTACCGAGTAGCAGGAAAAAGAGGGAAAGCCAGGCTTTAACCCCCAAAGAGCAAACACATGAGGTAAAGCAAACTCCCCAGTGGGGGGCTTCGCGAGAAAAAACTCCCCGATGGGAAAAAATCTCCAGAGGAACCCGGCTATAGAGGGGGAGCCCATCCTCCACTGGCCGGCCTGGTGTAAAGTAGCGGTAGAATGGATGTAACAGAAATTTAACAAGGGATCAATCACAGCAAATAAAACAGGTTGAGCTGGTTGCAGTTTATGTGTCACCTCAACAGAGGGCAGGAAAATGGCCGCTCTGGACAGAGGGTTAGGGCGGGAACAGTAGCCCCTCTGGGTGGAGGACAGGCTGGTTTTCGGCTGGGACGCGGGGGTTAGGGGGGGACAGCAGCCCCTCTGGGTGGAGGACAGGCCGGTTTTCTGCTGGGGCACAGAGGACACGTGGCCAATAGGTGAGTGGCCCCTGTGCCCGCGTGCCAAAGCCGCGCTGTGGAGCCGCAGAGAGCAGGGGAACACGCGTGGCACGACTACACTAACATCACCCAATGCTACACTAATATCACCCACGATTACACTAATATCACCCAATGCTACACTAATATCACCCACGACTACACTAATATCACCCAATGCTACACTAATATCACCCACGACTACACTAATATCACCCAATGCTACACTAATATCACCCACGACTACACTAATATCACCCAATGCTACACTAATATCACCCAATGCTACACTAATATCACCCACGACTACACTAATATCACCCAATGCTACACTAATATCACCCACGACTACACTAATATCACCCACGACTACACTAATATCACCCAATGCTCTCTGGCCCTGGAGGGACACACACATCCACTGGAATACAGGAGAACAGGTGTGGCATGACAACACTAATATCACCCAATGCTCTCTGGCCCTGGAGGGACACACACATCCACTGGAATACAAATGACGGTCCTATAATAACTTTGAGGTTGGGTCCTGAATTAAAGATGCATTTATAGCTGAAGTGCGAAAGTGAGAATTCCACGGAAGAAGTTCTTTTAGCTCTTTTTCTTTCGTTTGGCTCTTATCGTTTAAAATTCCGTGCGGAACTGCTGGTTAAACTATGAAGTGAATTAAAGTAAAATAATGCTATTTTAATTATTTTGCCATTCGTCGTGTGCAAGTTTGGGAGTATGTGGAAAAGCAAGGTACTCATTCATCCATTACATGCTTGTGAATTCATGCAAATACTATCTTTAGAAATGTGCACTTGCTATGTTTGGCATTTTTGTATTTTATTAAAAAATATTTGTAATTTAATTGAATGCATTTTTACACGAATGCTTAGCTTTTGAGATGAATATCGTCTCTCTTTGGTAAAGATGAATATCGTCTCTCTATGGACAGTTCAATTACTCTGTAGCCGACTATCCTCTGTGCACTTTTTCCTTGGGCATGCCTCCTGCGGAACTACAATTCTGTCTCATTTCTGTTAATTAAATGATTTCCACAGAAATGCACAGCTTTGCTGCCTTGTGCCAAGGCATTGTGCTGGACTTAAACAAACCTGGGTCATAAACAGAGAGGAAATGCGCTCCATAATGCCACCGTCCCATCCCCCCCCCTCCCCCCCCCCGGCGAGCATCGCTCTCTCCTAATTAACACTCGCAGATATCTGCCAGGGCCCAGACTCGTCCGTCTGGGCTGAGTGACAGCCTCAGATGGGGGGGCGGGGGGAGTTTATTAACTACCCCCCCCACCCCACCCCCCCCCCCCCCATCCCCACTCTCCTGGGACCCTTCAGTGCCTTTGCGGTTCTGTGCCAGCAGACCAAGAAAACAACAGAAAATAAATAAATAAAAAAAGCAAAGAGAGAGAGAGGGAGAAGCTGGTGGCTACCGGGGCCCGTTTGGACTGTGTCCTGCAGGCTCCTGGGAAACAGCGGGGTGGGGGGGTGGGGGGGGGAGCCAATCAGAGGAGACTGGACTGAGCCTGTGGGTGGAGTGGCTCTTAGAGCAGGCTCATGTTCTCTGCTGTTATAAGGCTCCTCACCCCTACGTTTCCTGGCCCTGGTAAGAGACAGCTACCACACTATGTGTGTGTGTGTGCGTGCGTGTGTGCGTGCGTGTGTATGTGTGTGTATGAGTGTGCATGTGTGTGCATGCGTGTGTGTGTGTATTTGTCTGTCTGCCTGTGTGGTTGTCTCTGTGTGTGTGTGTGTCTGTTACTGTCTTGTCTGGTTACTGAAGCCGTTGTGCGTTTGAAGTGAGCAGACAGTCCGGCAGTCTTGTTTTGTGAGCTCCTGGTCTAATTTATACAGACTGTGTGTTTACTGCATTTGCAAGGAAGATGGGATGCTTATGGGCAAGGATTACATGGCTTGCTTTAGTTTTTCAGTGAACTGCTGAAAAACTGTTTTCCTTCATATTAGGAAGTGGCACTTTTGATTTAAAAAGCCAGTTTTTCTTTATTATTATTATTATTATTATTATTATTATTATTATTATTATTATTATTATTATTATTATATTACATTTTTATCAGATTTATGCACTCTTATGTGCACTCCTGCATGTACCTGGCTAATATGGGACTGTGTTTTCACTGTACTAATATTGTCTTATTAGGGACAGCTAATCATAATCGTAATCACATTGTGCAGATTACTCTTCCTTTAAATGGCTTTGCGTGAAACCCTTCATCATCATCATCGCAGTCCAGTTGCTGTAGTGAAACACTTTTTATTCCTGTACTGCTGGGGTAGCCCTTAGCTAATGCATCATTGTTTCAGACTTTAATGGGTTAATCCTATCGACTGATTTTTCAGTCAATCATGTTTGGATTTAATAGAGATTGCCTGGTCAATCCATACGGTAGAGGGGATTTTTTATGACATAATGCACTTTTGCAATGGAGTGAAGCTTTCTCCAAATGGTAAAATCATTTGCGTGTGTACATGCATGTAGAAGTACTTACCACCCGGTAAGTGTGGCAGTTTAGGCTTTTAGTCGTTTAAAATGCAAGGTGCACGTCTGTACTTAATGTCCGTGTTTTTTTTAGAATAACTTAGACCATAAGTGTCCCATGTTTAATTCATGCTCTCTCTATCTAGTTTCTTTTTTTTAGTGAGCAAAGTGACTGTTGAATGAGAAACCTTTATATTATTAAGAGTCAGAAGACGATGAATTTTTCATTTATGCCAAGGTCAAGTCTGGTTAAAGGGTATGTTTTATACTGCATACAGAGGCCTGGAATTGCAAACTTTATAAAGAAACATGAAAGTCCAGAGACATAATCAATCCATCCGTCCATCCACCCATTATTTATACCTGTTTATTCCTGGTCAGGGTAGTGAGAGGTGCTGGAGCCTATCCCAGCATGCACTGGGCCAGAGGCAGGAATTCATCCTGGAAGGTCCAGAGATTTAATGAAAGTACATATTAGGGAATCACAATAAAGAACATGCAGTTGAATGCTAAAGAATGCAAGCATGAATAAGGGTTACAAAAATGGAATAATTTTTAAAAATCACAAGCAACACAAACAAGCGAGCTGGTGGTCCTTTGCTGGTGGCCCTTGATGATGACATCATCATTGCCCAACCCACCTGTGATGTGGGAAAGGTTGGAGCAAACAGCTTTCCTGTTCTTCTCTGTTGCGTGTTGCAAATCTGTTCTCCACCCTCATGAAACACGCTCGGCACTGTCTTAATTAGAGAAGATGTCTCAAATGGAGAACACAGAGGAGGAGGGGCCTGAGGGCGATTCTGGAAATGTCTTGCTTTGGCCTCCTTTGACCCTGGGGTTACATCGAATGGAATCATCCTCAGAATGGCGCTTGGAACATATTTAATAAAGGCAGCACACGGGGGAGACAGTGCGTGTCGAATGCACAATTTGGAGAGATCTGTGGCAGGGGAGATTCCCCTTCTGAATTTAAACGCCTCTTCTTACAAATCTAGTTAGGTCTCTTAGCGGCTGTAAAAGAATATGAGTCTTTTCCACCTTCCTGAATGGCTCGATAACCCCAAGAGAAGACAGTCATATCGGATAGAAAGTTTTCTGTTTTAATTTACTTTTAAATACTCTGCAGTTACTTCCATGAACATTTATGAATAGTAAAAACATGAAATACATTTTTTAAAGGTGTAAATAAGGTCACGCTACAATGGTGGAATTGCAGAACTTGCATCGGAAAACCATATTCGCCTACAGGCATTCAAAATGGATAAAAACTATTTTTCTTGTACCTCCACCCTAATCCTCCACCCCCTCTTGTTTCTACATCTCACACCTGTTTCTCAAATTAAGAAAGCTGTGGTGTTTTTTCTTTTTTTTTCTTTTTTTTTGAAAGATGAAGGATTTTCAGAAATTGTGAATCATCTGCATTTTATGTTTGACTAGATGGGTGGAACCCGGGAATGGCATCTGTTTTAATCCACTACATAATCCATATGAGAATGCAAGGCAAAAACGAAACCAGCGTAGTGAAAGTCAGCTAAAGGAAATGAAATCAGACGCAGACTTGTGGAATATGTAATGAAGGCGTGCCGTTTGATTGCAGTTTTAATGAATGTGAAAATCCTCGCTTTTTCAGTTACCAATCGCCACAGTTCGCTGGTCTGAAACGCCGTCAGTCGACACTGGAAATATTAAGCTTTGATAAATATTATTATCGTTTTGTCCCTTTCTTCTGAGTAATGGAGATTATTTCCTGGAACAAAACATGAAAATAAATCATTTTCCATCTGCATATGCGTTTGCTGTATAAATGAGATCGAGGAGCTGTTTTCTTTTAGATAAATTTATCTTAGCGTTGCTAGTGTTAGAATTATAGTTGAGCTCTACTGCATACCACGGTATGGCTACATCATATCGTATCGTAGTGTAGTGTTGATGGACAAGGAGTTCAAAGGCAAAGGTTGCCTATTTGACATGCAGTCACTGAGATGTGCCACAGTTAATAGCTTCATACGTGGGTAATATTTTTATTTTTTATTATGTCTGCACCACACGTTCGTCAAAAAGACTGACATCCCTGCTGTGAAGCTGAACTCTTTCAAAGGCAAAGGAGAGTTATATGTATGGAGATACAGATTATCCCCTGTGGAGCCCACTAGCACCTCACTTATCCCATAAACTGCTTAGTGTGATGGGAAGGTCATTGGCTGCTTTTTCTAGGGAGGGAGGCAGTAATGGTCTCTTTCTCAAATAATTGACCTGTGGCCCTGGCCCTTGTCAATCGGGGGCAGTCTGCCTGACCGTATTGTAATAATTGTTCCTCGTTGGGCTAAATGTGATGTGATGATATGAACGCAGTAAATGAGAGCAGGGTTTTTGTTTTTGCCCGGTGTAGTTCATTTGTTCTCTGCCTCTGGGCTAGTCTGAAAGGGTTGGATGATGTTATTCTATAGTACATCAGGGGCCCTTAAACTTTTTAATATACCCACATTAGACCCACATTAGAAATATACTGTATATACTAGCATAGCCTAGTGGACTACAGACTCCTGCTGGGACCTACTTCATACAATCCCACGACCCATTTTGGATCCCAACCCATAATTTAGGAAACACTGTTTTGACAGATGGTGAGATGTCAGGGAGGTGCGTAATCAGGGGTAACACCTTCCTAAAAAAAGGGTCACACAGGATCTCCAAATGACTCTGTGGCCAAGGTGTGTGCAGGGAGTGCCCAGAGTGTGTCCAGGGCGTGGTCAGGGTGTGGTCAGGGTGTGTCCAGAGTGCATCCAGGGCGTGGTCAGGGTGTGGCCAGGGCGTGGTATGGGTGTGTCCAGGGCGTGTCACGAGTGTGTGCAGGGTGTGTCCAGGGCGTGTCCAGGGTGTGTCCAGGGTGTGTCCAGGGCGTGTCACGGGTGTGTGCAGGGTGTGTCCAGGGCGTGTCCAGGGTGTGTCCAGGGCGTGTCATGGGTGTGTCCAGGGCGTGTCCAGGGTGTGTCCAGGGCGTGTCATGGGTGTGTGCAGGGTGTGTTCATGGCGTGGCCAGGGTGTGTGCAGGGTGTGTCCAGGGTGTGTCATGGGTGTGTGCAGGGTGTGTCCAGGGTGTGTGCAGGGCGGGTCCAGGGTGTGTCATGGGTGTGTGCAGGGTGTGTCCAGGGTGTGTGCAGGGCGGGTCCAGGGTGTGTCCAGGGTGTGTGCAGGGTGTGTCCAGGGTGTGTGCAGGGTGTGTCCAGGGTGTGTGCAGGGCGGGTCCGGGGCGTGTCATGGGAGTGTTTAGGGTGTGTCCAGGGTGTGTGCAGGGTGGGTCCAGGGCGTGTGCTGTATGCTGTACGTGTCGAGCCTCTCACCGTTGCCGTGTGGGGAGGTTGGGTGAACCGCGGACGCAGTCAGACTCAGGCCCTCTGCTTAGTGTCAGTCGGGGTGTGTGTGACGTGGCAAAGCCTCAGCAGCGCCGACGTGCCTGCTTCCGAGAAAACGGAAAGGGCCGGAAGAATTTTATTTTTCCACGCAAGCGACGACTGAAAATAAACAGCGCTGACACCAGAGACCAAGCGCCGGGAAGAACTCAACACCCTCTCCCTCCGCCCAGCTCGACCACAAATACAATCGTGTTGTGCGAGCGTGTATTTCTGTAATAAATGTGTTCACGGAGCAGAACCGGCCGCAGAAGTACATTTGATTGTGGGGAAAAAAAAACAAGAAAAACTTCAGTTAAGAATTCAGCTGCCTCGCTGAAGTGTTAGATTGCTATTGCAGATTTTATATTTGGTTTTGACAAAGACAAAAGAGCAATGCTTAACACAATAACTTAAAGAAAGAGTAAAATAATAAAAGCTTATGAAACATTTCAAGCTCGCTGAGTCACCCGCTGATTTTTATTTATTTATTTATTTTTTTCTTCCGGTACAGAACAAAATCAATGACCTGATACCCTGGGGCAGAGATGGATGCATTTTGTCATGAATATGTATGCATGTTCACAGCTGTACTCTGACCAGTAACACCCTCAGCGTTGATTAGGATGATGCAGGGCCCGGGCCTCAGCTGGCGAGGAGCTAGGAGCCTCTAAGGAGCATTCCGGAATCTGGGGGCGGGGCTTATTTATGTGGGCGGCGCTGATGACACACGCCATGCCCAATCAGTCTCCTCCAGCCTCTGTGCCCCGATGACGGGGCCCTGTGGGACGTCGCCGGGGGGGCCTGTTCATCCGCCAAACAGTAATTTCAGAGCTGGCATCTGTGCCATCCCTGGGCGCCACCGCGGCCTCGTTCTGCTCTGACCTGTCGTTGGCACACTGTCGGGGGGGGGGGGGGGGGGGTAACGTGATATAATAATATGTGTGCGAAGAGGCAGGAGGCTTAGCCGGGAGTATTAACTGCCACAGAATCTCTACTGGTAATTCAGGGGAGGGCACAAGTGCTGTGAGCCTTCATGCACGTCATCGTTAGGCCTATCCTTGAGTCTTTGCAGATCCAAATCACACCTTTACACTGAAAGTATTACCTGTGCCTCTGTGACTTGATCCTGCTGAATGTAACCCAGACATGGTGTAAAGGGCACCTAGAGATGCAGTCCTCTTGTAGTAGCTTATTCTTTCTCACTGTGGCTGAAATGTCCAGATTCAGACCAGCCGTATCGTGTTTTGGTATGGAATTAGCATTGATTTTGGTCTTTGATTGGCTAGTACGAGTCCAGTTTTAATAGCCACACAGTACTTCCACCCACTTCGGGGTTCACAAAGCTTCACTACCGCATCCCTACATTCTGTGGAATCCTGAGAAGTGAATCCTCTCCGGCAGACTCTCCCTGACCTGACCTGATCCTTAAAGAGTTGTCTTTGTTCCCGGAGCAGCGATAATGGGGAGGTTGCCGAAGGTCTTCTATCGGAAATCCATCCAGTTCCGCCAGCGCTGACTGAGTTTGTCTTTGAGACCTTTTCGCCCTCCAGGATGATCCAGATTGGGCGCGTGGTCTAATGAGGGAGGCCTTGCAGCTCCAGTGTTGGGGTGGGGGGGTGGGGGGGTGGGGGGGGGGGGATGAGCAGTGAAAGGCCGACGTCGAGCTCTCAGGCCTTTCAATAGGTTCCAGGGCCACCGGAGCCCCTGCATAATTTACTGCATTATTTATTAATTCGGCTGTCAGACTCGTCCCGTCCGTTCGTGCATAATGCATGACCTTCATTTACCCTCCTCATGCTCTTGTCCCTCTGATGATATATTGATCTTCCGGTGTTTATGGAGAACTGTGGGTTGGGAGCATCGCAGAATAAAGCAACCACTCAGCTCTCTGAAACTAAAAAAAAAAAAAAACTATGGAACAATGCTAAAGGCCAGTTTATTGATTTTTAACGTTGGAGTATGGAGTATGGAACCAGCCCCACAGCCTCAATGGAGTCAGTGAATCGAATCTGGATTATCTCTGTGTTTGCAAACGGTCTCTGGATGTATCTCCAGCTTTTAATTATGTTTGGTGCAGTCAGTCACTTTTGAGTTGGAATGAGTTCCATTTCCGGGTTTGTTTCTGTAAAAGTGTCACGGTTGTATAGTGCATATGTACATTTGTGATTATTGCCCTCAGTGTGTTTAATGGGTCCATTGGACCTGACGTGTGAGCAAGGGTTTTTTGGACTACCTGCAGTTCTGTGGGATGAAATCCCCCTTTTTACCAGTTGATAGCAGTGTAAACATGAATGCTTGTTTTGGGAAAATAATAATACAGTGCCTGTATCCCCAGCCTGAATAATAATTAATATTTAATGATTGACACACAGGCTTGACTGGAAATTTCCTAGAAATTGGCTAAAGAATTCCCTTTGATGGCAGGTGACAGATGCAGTTTTTAAACTGCAATGACAACTTTCTGTGACAGTTGTGGTCCAGAATAAATATGGAACAGAACATAAGTTGTGCAATGCTCAGAAACAAGCCCAACTCATCTCCTTCTGTCAATATAGCATTGCAAAATAACTCAGCGCTCATAGCTGGCATCACCATTTTTTCCTAAAGCATGTGACCCACTGGGATTTAAACTTGCAATACCATCAATATCCTCATGGGGTCTCCGTGAGCCCTGGATTACCTGACAATATTACCATTAGTGGTTAATTGTGACCCTCGTAAAGGCCATTCTTTTTCACATGGATAGGATGAAAAGTGGACACGGATGGAATATCAAACAAAAACAAGTCTCTGATGGACCAAGTGCAGCAGTGTCTGCCTTGTACACTGCATACAGTTCAATTCAGCACAATTCCACACAGTTTGCATTTTATCTATGCACAAGGTACATGCACACGAAGGAACGGTAGGTGGAGAGACACAGTACAATAAAAAAAACTTCAACTACAGTCTTGGTGTATGGAAACCAACAAAAAGGGTGAAATCAACTGTCGGCAGTACACAAGGGAACGTTGAGAGATGGTTAGACGTCATCCGCAGTTTGACTGATGGGTTTTTGTGCGCAGACATTCCATGGTCAAGGTCATTCCGAGGCAGCTTTGGCAAAGTGCGTGCGACGACTGAACGGCGAAGAAATTAAAACCAAACACCGGCTCATGCAGACACACGGCACCGTCATGGTAAACATCCGACGGGTCAAAACAATCGGAGAAGTTGCCGAGAAGCTGAAAATGCAATACAACCCCGGCGTTCTCCGAAAGAAAGCACATTTCTTTCCGCCCGTGCTCGAATTCCTCGAGCCCGTTAGGGCGTTTGACCTCAATTAAGCGTGCACGCTCGATTCTCAGAACTCCCCGCGGGCTCGATTCCAGGGTTTGACAAGAACCGCTCTTCCGAACTCGTCGATTACAAATTACTCGCGCGGGAAAACAGCGCTGCGATGACGCGGCGGGAGGTCTGGGACGGACGGGAAAACCTTTTCCGAGTATCGAACAGGGAGCAAAACGGTATTTTGTTGATTCCGCGCCTACTCAAAATTGTCCATTACCGAAAAGGCCAAATTGATCCAATCAGCACAGCCCCGTGATGATACATTTTCCCGGATAACCGTAAGATCAAATTCGTGGAATTTGTTTGGTGTCAGTTGCTCAAATCACTGTGGGAAAATGTAATGCGATTAAATATGTAATCTTAAAAAAGCTTCTTTTTTTTGACTGATTTAAGTGCGATATTAGATAGCAGCTGCTTTGAAATGGATCCAGTTATTTTGGCGGCGTCCTCATCGCAGCTTGTAGGACAGGCTCATAGTTCAGGCCGTCTGAAAGAATGTGGGCTTCGCGAAGCTTTGGCACAGGCCCCGAAGATTCGTCAGAAACGATTCCTTGTCCTTGAGGATTTTATTTTCTTGTTTTTCTTCTTCCCTCCGACAAATGAAATGACCTACTTTGCACATGATACGTCAGCCTGTTTTAAATATGTCAGGGTGGTTCTTTTCTTCCTTTCTTTTTTAAAATATCCGATGGCCTTGTACTAGCACATATTTATTTGCCGTTTGCTCCAGTAATGTATTGTTAGTTCAGCGAACCCCACAAGGAAGAATAAAGACACTTTCACTTATTAAGACATGTCTGAGTTTTGCCGACACGCATTGTCACAAACGAGAACAGCGGCGAGCTGTTCGACACGCGATCCTTCGCCTCACGCTGCTCTGCTGTGCCCAGTGCCACAACCATAGCTGCCAGCATTTCCGGAAATTCCTGTTCCATTTCGCGCTCGTGAACAGAAGCCACGGTCACACACACACACACGCACACACACACACACACAATCGCCCTTCGGACGTCTCTTAACCAGAGCGGTCCTGTCATGAGTGACCCCTACTCAAAGACAACGAAGGCTGCAGAACGCGGGTGTGTTTTCCGTACGGCGTTTAACACACACACACACACACACACACACACAAATGCAGCTACAATCACCAATTTCTGATACATACTTGAAAATGGAGATGGCTTCGAAGATCCCCAGACAGTGATCAAATTAGCTGTTTTGCTGCCTCGCATTGGCTTGTCTCTGCATGAATGCCTGTCTGTCTGTCTCCAGTGAGGGAACGTCTTACTGTCCTACGGACATTTTTCATGGGTTATAATTGCCTGCAGTGTTGAAGCTGCTTTTTTTTTTTTAACAAAAAAAAATGAAAACACCCCGCTTCCAACGGTATAATCACAGGCGCATAGACCCTTCGGCTTCAGCCAGCCACTGTGAGTCTCTCTGCTGAATCACATCTGATCTCCGCTGAGGGGATTTTCCCCTGGAGTGCACTGAAGTCACCGCACGTCTCTTATCTTTATGTTTTTGCTACATGTTTTTCTGTGTGACTGCCGGGAAATCATTTTGAGGGACTGTGATTGAGGGACATTTTAAAGTGGATTTTTTTTAGGTGACAGGGGTAGCTGAGATTGCATGTATATCGTGCTGGCAGAACTCATGTAGTGACTAGATGTGCAACAACACCAACTGCTCGATGTGATTAGAACCCATGACCTTCAGGCAACGTGTCAGTCGTTCCAGTTTCATGCATCTGGATGTCTCTGCGTACTCCTGATTGGTTGGTTTGGTATGACTGCGGGGCCGGCAGCAGCCACTGTGACCTTTATAGCTCCGCCTCCGGTCCCGATTGGAGGGTAATGCCCTCCTCGATCAATTGTGACATCAGCAAGTGATTTTGCCTGTGTGTGTGGGATGGGGGGGGGGCGGGGGGGTCACTGTGCTGAATTGGGTCTGTCTGTGACAAAGAACAACCTTGGATCCAAGCTGTGGGCAGCTACACTATAGCTGAGTGAAGAGAGAAAATTGAAATTTTGTGCTTACAGTATGGATAAGTGAAGCTACAGAAGTAGAAGTAATATTATTATCTGAAATATTAATTGGTCTGTAACACCACTACTGTTATTACAACCACTCCCAGCATTAATAAAAATATTACAAATTCTAACTAGAATATTGTATTCTAATTAATACATTAATATCACAATACCTTCTGTTATGAAAGCAGATTTATATGAACATGGGTAGAAGAGATTAAATTCTGTTTGCGATATGGAGCTGGTCATACAGCATGAATATCTGTGATACTAATTGAAGCTTATTAAATGAGTTTCAGACACAGGACGTAACTTGCGCTCATCTCTCGTACGTCCGGGTCAATGTTTCGTTCAGATGGCCTTTTCAATTCTTTTCGTTGCCTAGCAACCTCCAGATATCTGGGGGGGATCATGACACATTAATGTGGTTAATTAAAGAGTGCTTGATTTGCAAATCACTTCTGCATTAAACAGCCCGTCTTCCCGATTTGCGGCACCGAGACTGCGCCGAATCGTTAGCCTGTAAACCGTCCAAGGGCAAAGGGGGATTTGAGCAAATCAAAGGGCTCTTGGCGAGGCAGGGGATAGATATGTGTTCAGGAGCCGGTGGCCAAAGCGGGCCGTACATCTCGCCCAGATGACGAGAACAGTTTCTGAGGTGCACGTGCACTCACTTAAGGGGTTAAAGGTCAAGGAAACTATGCATTAGGGACTGAACTCCTGCAGAAAACCCACCAGTTTAAAGAATACTTTTTTTTTATTTTTATTTTTTTTTTTTAACAGCTCCACATATTCTGTTACTGCCACAATACATTAAAGAAACGCATCGTCACGGAATAAAGCTTTCATCATTGAATGCCAACATTGTATGTTTGTTAAATCAGAGAAAAAGGCAAGTTTTCAAATGTTGAGCTTCAACATTAACGCAACATTCATGAGTAATCTGGTGTGTGTGGTTGGCAGTGTTAGCGAAAGCCCTATAAGAAGTGAAGGAAGTGGAGTATATCATAAAAATGTCTTTAAAATAAAAAAAACAGTCCATCGGTTATTCTTTCCCTTTCTACAGAACGGTTAATCTACAGCCTCAGTCCCTCCCTGGCCCATTATAATGATTCATTTAGTGGGTGTTAAAGTAAAAAGGATTCCCGCCTGAAAGGCCAATAGCACTCTTTTAACAAAGATTTATCTCGGGAATCAATTTTAATTTTCTAGAAGTCTTCTTCCTAAGTAAAAAGAAATAAGAAGACTAATTTCTAAAAAATGAGTGGTACTATCTGCTATTTTAATTTTCGTCTGTGACTGCACACCCTATTTGTGAAACGTTTGGTAAAAAAGAAAAAAAAAAAAAGTGCAGTCATCTTGTTGACAGGATGTCCCTCTGGGATCCTTCTGTGATGTCACAGCTGTGACTGTTCTGTGTGCGCCACGCGTTGGCTTGCTGACAGCTTTCTGAACTATAAACACCAAAAATAGAACAAGTTTAAAAGGGGGGTTGTATTTTAATTTATGTGCACTTTTTTGTTCCTCACATTATATAAGCCTTATATCAACGATTTCAGAGCTGCATTGTCATTCCAAGCAGTCTGGGAGCTGTGTCATTCAATCTGAACTATCAGAGCTGTGTTATTAAGTCTCCATTATCAGAGCTGTTGTTCACCCTCCATTATCAGAGCTGTCATTCAGTCTCCATTATCAGAGCTGTGTCCTTCAGTGTCCATTATCAGAATGGTGCCATTCAGTCTTCGTTATCAGAGCTGTCATTCAGTCTCCATTATCAGAGCTGTGTCATTTAACCTCTATTATCAGAGCTGTCATTCAGTCTCCATTATCAGAACTGTCATTTAACCTCTATTATCAGAGCTGTCATTCAGTTTCCATTATCAGAGCTGTCATTCAGTCTCCATTATCAGAACTGTGTCATTCAGTCTCCATTATCAGAGCTGTCATTCAGTCTCCATTATCAGAGCTGTCATTCAATCTCCATTATCAGTGCTGAGTCATTCAGTCTCCATTATCAGTGCTGTGTCATCCATGTTGTTATAGCATCCCTCCCCAGAGGGATAGGTGTCAGTAGCCTTGGCAACAGCCAAAGAAATGTCCACATAATTCCAGCATCGTGCAGTGGGGTCAGTGCTGCCATGTGCCGTGTCACCAGGGTGATCTGCCATGTGCCGTGTCACCAGGGTGATCTGCCATGTGCCGTGTCACCGGGGTGATCTGCCATGTGCCGTGTCACCGGGGTGATCTGCCATGTGCCGTGTCACCAGGGTGATTACAGTCGAACATTTTAACAGGTATTCAGAAAAGCAAAACTTATATACCACCAGCATGTTTTTCTCTGCATGGTCCTATGTGTAAAAATCAGAAACTAGCCACTAAAAAAAGGGGAATGATTCCTGTTTATTAATAAGGTTTTGCCCTTTTAAATGTCCCAGAATTCATAATTCTCAGAATGCTGACCATGTTTCCACCCATAAAAAAAAAATATGTCTGGAAAAGTAAAACAGAAAGCAGAATTCCTGGGATCTGCTTTGGCTTAGCTTTCTGACCATCTTAACCGCAGTAAGAGGCTTTTTTTCAGAGAGAGAACAGCCGAAAATTCCTTTCTGTCAATGACTTATAAAATAAAACCCTTTTTGCTGGTTTTGTGCACTTCAGTTTATTCATGTTAAGAATACAATTAAAGAAAGAGATGCCTACATGGGGGTTCTTATTTAATAATGAATTTTGTTTTTTCTCTCTGAAGATTGTTTGTCCGTGTATGTGTTTTTACTACATTTGGAAAACACTCTGACATTCCTGGAGATTTTAGCCTCGGTGCATGTGTGAGAGAGGAGCAGGCAGTGCTGAGCTGTTTCAGTAATCCTTCAGCGCACACGCACACACACACACACACACACACACACTGACACACACCCACCCACCCTCAGTCCCGCCCCTGCCGTGTGATTGGTCGGGCTGACGGCATGCAGCCCACAGCGCCTGAAATCAGCTCCCATTCGGAAAGGGAAAAGAGGGGCGGGGCTCCGTGCTCTGCCGGGTGTCGATAGGCTGGGGAGGGGAGGGTTAGGTGCCAGACGCTTTGCCACGAGATGCCGCGACACTGTGGTCAGGGATGAACAGATAAACGCTCAAAGTTATCTGACTTGCTTTCAGGGGTCTGCCGAGACGCACCGGACGCTCTTATTTAGGACGAAGCTGTCATTTTAACTTTTATTTTTTTCCCCCCCTCTGGCATTAATGGATAATGGGAGTTTAACCATGTGGCAGGTAAGGGAGGGGATCTTTTCACGGTCCGTTGGTGCTGAGGTGATCTTTCTCTCACAGGTTTTTTTTTTTTTTTTTTCCGACCGCGTGATTTCCTATTTTGCCAGTGCAGTCCCGATTTCCGTCTCAGGGACGGTGACCAGGCTGTTCTGTTTCACAGAGTAATTCTGTAAGACGGTTGAAGTGCACATGAGCTCAGATGGATCATTTGTTTATTTGCTGCATGTAAATAGTGTGTTGTGCTGTACGTTTTTAAAAGAAAGCATGTGGTATTGTTAAGATTTAAAATTTTATTTGAAGATACTAACTCTTTTTAAAGAGACGTATAAATGTGGCTGTTCTCAGCCCAAGAGAGATGTTCTACTTCTCTGTCAGCTCCTGTGATTTCTCTGGATAACCAGTGAAACCTTTGCCAGACGCAGTGAGCATAATTGAGGAGAACTGTTTCCAGTTGCGCAATGTGGTAGCAATGACAGTATCTTGTTGTTCAGTGTCTGGATACTGACCTGAACATTTTTTTTTTTTTTTTTTTAATCTGGCCTAATTGTGAGTTTGTGCAGTGTTGTTGTGATTTGAGACTCTCGCATAGTGCGCCTTTGTTTCTCCTTTTGGCGTGTTGCGTGTCTGTGAAGTGACTCTGAAGTTGAGATCACGTTTTACTCTGCGGTGAACGGTGAAAGCTATCGGCTGAACGACTGAAGCACAAGGCTGGGTGCCCTGTTTGTCGTTTCCAGTTTTAAGGAGATCTCAGCTCGTCGCAGTCCGTAAACCAGCTGATGAAGTTCCGTGGCTGTTTCCCAGTCTAACGTACCTGACAGCTTGCTGTAATCTGAACATGCCGGCACGTATGAGCACTTTAAGCACAGGGACATGAAGCTCCACTTAAAGCTTGAGAGTTTTCAAGCTGCTAATTCATCGCTCATGTAATAGAACCTGTGCAGTCAGCTGAATTTACACAATGCTCAGTTTACATTATGTACAAACCTGTTAATTGTGTCAACTTTACGAGATTAAAGTACACTTTAAGTGTGGTCGTGCACGAGCTGCACACATGTAACTAAGCACTTGTGGACCTGATGTCATTAGAAAATCCTGTTTATTTGGCCTGGGGGGGGGGGGGCGGGGGGGGGACAAGAACAAGAATTTGACAGACTTCTTGGGTGCAGTGACTGTTATAATAATCGGGGTGGGGGGGAATATTGTCAGCTTTCCCGTGGGCTGTTCTGTGGTTACATAGGCTGTTATCGTAGCCCGCAAGTTGTTATTGTAACTATATATAGCGGTTATCATTAACGTTAAAGGAGTGGCTTCCTCACCGTTTTCTGGTGACTGAGTGTTTTAGGTGAATGAATGGCAAATTAAGAGCCAAACCTGCCCACGGTCTCGCCCTAATGGTTTGTCTGTTAATTTTTAACTGGCTATTTCCCAAAAGGAGAACTCGGCCAAAACAACTTTCTTTGATCGCTTGTCTGGTAAAATACACACGCCGGGGTCGTCATGGCAACCGTTTGCTGTTGGATTGTGGGAGAAGGGAAGGGTTGAGACATGAGACAATGAGCGAGTTGTTGTTGAGATTCGGCTCCTCTTTGGAATGAAGGTAAGGGTGTTGGCAAGGCCTGCTGGGTCTGTGTCATTCGCTCAGACAGCGCCTGTAGAGAAGTGCATTGTGGGTTTTATTTTTTTCATGTCATGTGACAAGCATATAGCACGTTTCCCTTAGACTGCAGTCCTTCCGGCAGATTTAATTGGCACAGTGTTCATTAATCAAGAGGACAAAAGATAAAGTTAAGAGAATTTGAATTATTCTGCCAGGATAATACTTCTGTGGCTATTCAATCTTCTGGTAGATATAGATACTTAATCAATTGCGGCGACAAAGCCATTCTTCATGGTGCAGAACTGATAAGAGGTGCTGATCATCATCGGCACTTAAATACACTGCACGCACTATTCTGTCCATGCCTTCTTTTTAAAGCAGTTTGCATATCTGCCTCTAGAGGTCGCTCTCAAAGCGGTTTTAGGAGTTCCTGCCAGATCCTGTCCAGTCTTTCTGTGGGGCTTCTGAGAAATAAGCTGAGAAAAGTAATACAAGCCAAGACACTGCGGTTTCTGAAGTATGTAAGAATGTACATTTTTTAAAAAATGTATCATTTAGAGTCTCTACACACTGGGTAACATAATTACGTTTATAAAAGCAGAAAAAAAGGCATTTAATAAATAACGTGCAGGTCAGTACATACGTCATGTGTGCTATGTTTCCTGCAGGTAGACTCAGCTCTTCATTACTCCTCATTAGTTCCCATCTGCCTTTGTTGGGGCAGAAAAGACAAAATTCCCCTTCTTTTGTGTGCTGTTTATATCCCTCCGGCCCAGTTTGGATGTGATCAACAGGATGAGTCAAACCCGGGATCAGTTCCAGAACATATTCAGTGCTGAGTGTTTAGGCCGGTGCCACAGCCCTGCGTGTTCAGCGATGAGGATTTAGATCTGAGCTACAGGCCTGCGTGTTCAGTGCTGAGCATTTAGACCTGAGCTACAGGCCTGCGTGTTCAGCGCTGAGCATTTAGACCTGAGCTACAGGCCTGCGTGTTCAGGGCTGAGCATTTAGACCTGAGCTACAAGCCTGGATGTTCAGCGCTGAGCATTTAGACCTGAGCTACAGGCCTGCGTGTTCAGTGCTGAGCATTTAGACCTGAGCTACAGACCTGCGTGTTCAGTGCTGAGCATTTAGACCTGAGCTACAAGCCTGTGTGTTCAGTGCTGAGCATTTAGACCTGAGCTACAGGCCTGTGTGTTCAGCGCTGAGCATTTAGACCTGAGCTACAGGCCTGTGTGTTCAGTGCTGAGCATTTAGACCTGAGCTACAGACCTGTGTGTTCAGTGCTGAGCATTTAGACCTGAGCTACAGACCTGTGTGTTCAGTGCTGAGCATTTAGACCTGAGCTACAGGCCTGTGTGTTCAGCGCTGAGCATTTAGACCTGAGCTACAGGCCTGTGTGTTCAGTGCTGAGCATTTAGACCTGAGCTACAGGCCTGTGTTTTCAGTGCTGAGCATTTAGACCTGAGCTACAGACCTGTGCCACTGTGGAAGTTTCAGGCCGAAGGCTTCAGGGGAAATGCGGTAGCTCTGAGGTCGCCGTGGAGACGAAGCACTTTTTATTTTTATTTTAAAAAAGCAGATGTCACCGGCAGGGGCACAGAGAGGAAGCGGGTGTGCTGGTGTTGATTACCGCTGTGGGACTTTCGCTGCTGGAAAAGCCGCTGTCGGGGTTTTGGGTCAGCGACCGTCACTCTCTGAGCGCGGAAACGTCCTCCCGTCCCGATGAGTTCCTCTCATCTGACCCGACGGGTCCGCCTCGCCCTGACCTTCCTGCCCCTCTCTCGCGTCCAGACTTCCCGCGCGTGGCTGCTGCTGCTGCTGCTGCTGCTGCACGTCCTGTGCCACGCGGTGCTGCTTCCTGTTACGCTGTTTCTCCTTCTCCGCCGCCGGTGGGGCTGGACACACGGATGTGCTCTCCGGCTCCCGCACGGAACATTCCGGAGCTTCCAGGCAACCGTTTCCCTCTCTCCGTACCGGAGAGCGAGCGGGCCGAGCCCTGGGCATCGCTCTGCAGTGCTGTGGTGCCCCAAACTCACCCTGCGCTGGCACAAACTGGCACGTCAATACAGAGGGATGTGGCGTCCCTCACCTGCCCCTCCACCAGCACAGTGTCCAGCGGGAGATCATTTCATGCTCACCTCAAGTTCCCGGCTCGCCAACCTGCTAAATGCCCTGGTGGGGGGCGAGAGGGGGAGGGGGGGGGGGGGCAGCTCGCGGCTCCTCTCCTAACTGCTGCACGCGTCTCTGAGCACGCTCAGTGGAATGCGACAGAGCAGAACATGTTTCTGCGCGAAAGAGAGACTGCTCATGGTTCTGCTATGCGTTCGTCTGCTTCTGTTTATTTTATTTAGTGTTGCAGTATTGCATCATTCTGTGGGTGGGCAAGAGTGACAGGTAACCACACGCACACACACACACACGCACTCACACACTCACACACACGCACACACACACACACTCACACACACGCACACACACATTCACTCACACACATGCACTCACAAACTCACACACAATCAAACACACACGCACTCACACGCACTCACACACACACACACGCACACACACGCACTCACTCACACACATGCACTCACACACTCACACTCACTCACACACATGCACTCACACACTCACACACTCACACACACACATGCACTCACACACACAGACTCACAGAAACACACACAGACTCACACAATCAGACACGCACACACACACTCACACACACGCACACTCACACACACACACAGGTCAGAATCAGCACGGTGCAGAGCAGTCACTCTGCAGCAGCCGTGGTGCAGATTTTACAGATTAGGGTCTAATCGCCTGCCTCATGCCAGAGTCACAAATGAGCTGCAAATCACATTAGGCTAATGAGCCCTGCTGGATCAGTCTGAGCCCTGCCAGTCTCACCACCACAGGTGGGAAGAACATGCACGTTTCTGATTGGTTGCAGACTAGCTGATGAATGAACAGGGATGAACTTGGACATTTTTGATTGGTCACAGACTCACTGATGAAAGAAGAAGGATGAACATAGGCGTTTTTGATTGGTCACAGACTAGCTAATGAAAGAAGAGGGACGAACATGGACGTTTTTGATTGGTCACAGACTCACTGATGAAAGAAGAGGGATGAACATAGACGTTTTTGATTGGTCACAGACTCGCTGATGAAAGAAGAGGGACGAACCTGGACGTTTTTGATTGGTCACAGACTCACTGATGGATGAACATGGATGTTTTTGATTGGTCACAGACTCTCTGATGGATGAACAGGGATGAACATGGACGTGTTTGGTCACAGACTCGTTGATGAAAGAAGAGGGACAAACATGGACGTGTTTGGTCACAGACTCGTTGATATAAGAACAGGGACATACATAGAAGTTTTTGGATTGGTCACAGACTCGGTGATGAATGAACAGGGATGAACATGGACGTTTTTGATTGGTCACAGATTCACAGATGGAATAAGAGGGACAAACATGGATGTTTTTGATTGGTCACACCGTCACAGACTCGTTGATGAAAGAAGAGGGATGAACATGGATGTTTTTGATTGGTCACAGACTCGCTGATGGAAGCAGAGGGAAGAACATAGAGGTTTTTGATTGGTCACAGACTTGCAGACGGAGAGACGCACAGATAAATGGGTGTCAGCCCTGAGAAGAGGAGGGAAGGAGAGAAGGACGTAGGACGTAGAAGGCTGTAATGACGCTGAAGTGGATCTCTTTCATCGTTACAGATGATAATAGGCTGTGGCACGTCGTAAGATGACATCAGTCAGTCTGGAGAACTGAAGGCTGTGGTCTCCTGGGTCAGCTCTTTGCATAAGATGACCGTTTTACAGACATCGCTGTCAAAACAAAGGCTAACGTTGAAATCATCCTGTCGGTGTCAATTAAATTCTCTGTCAAGCCTTGCAGACTAAAAACAGGGGCAGGGTAAGGTCACGGAAGGACCAGCGGTTTAGAAACGCAGCCAAAGTTTTTTTTCAAACTGTAACCCTCTCACCTATAGGAGAATGCGGTGAGGTCAAAGGTCGGGGGGGCATCAAGGGATTTTTGTTTTGTCACAGACCAAGAAACAAACCCAAAAGGCCGTGAAACAATATCCAGGTGGTGTCAGGGGTTAACACCTAGCATGTGGTGTGGCTGGCAGTGAAGGGCGTGGTATGGTATTTTCACCATGTTTTATGGCAATATGGGCTCTATTGAGCAGAAAACAATTTATTTAGTTTTTACATTTAGTGCCATTTAAGCCTCACTTTTACTGTTTGTGGGACACCCTTTGTAATACTCAATTACATTTTCATAAATAAAAAAGCTATATGTAAATGATTCAGATTGTTTGCCATATTCATTTGTAAAAATGAATCCATCAAAATGTTTTTGTTTCCGTCTCATCAAACGAATAATTAGTGTATATGCAATGTGTATTCTTATCAGATCAGTACGAATATCGAACATCGTAAGAACTGCTGATATTTTTCGTTTGAAAGGAGCGCGTTTGCGTGGAGTCTGTGAGTCTTCATTTAATTTTTTCCCAGGGAGACGAAAGCCTATGATTCAGAACCGATGCATGGGCTACGCAAACCGTTCCACAGCTCCCTGTGTGTAGCGCTTTGTTTTCAGTATTTGTTTATACATTGCGCCATATTATAAGGCGGTGGATTTGGAGATTCCTGTGACCTGAGTCGCGTGTTTGTCCTGGCACATTTTCGCTGTTCGCGCCGTAATCGGGAATATCGCGAATTTGGAATGTGCGTACGAAGCGCGATTTAGGGGTTCTCAGGTCGGGGGGTTAGGCTAGATTAAAGGCTCAGATCTACATTCAATCAAACCGCAGCACGCTTTGTCCTTTGCTCTGACTTAATCTGGGATGAATTACATTTTTTTTTTGTCAGGAGTGCAACTTCTCGCGTGGCTCATTTCAGTGCAGAGGCGACGTGCTGTAGCAGGAGTGGTGGAAATGCTGAATATTCACAGCCTGGTTTGGTTATTTGCCGTTTTTGGGAAAAAGCAGATTGACGTTGTTCCGCTGCGTCTCCCTGAGGCCCATACTGAACCTTCAGACTTTTTCACAGCTCCTCCCACTTCCTCAATCCCCAACTTATGTGTGTGTGAGTGTGTGTGTGTGTGTGTGTGTGTTTATGTGTTTGTGTGCATGTGAGTGTAAGTGTGAGTGCGTGTGTTTGGGCGTGTGCGCGTGCGTGCGCGTGTCCGTCCTTGTGTTTATCTTTTCCCCCGTGCATTCGTGTAGATTATAGCCGCTGTCAGCCTGCCGAGGTTTGTGAAGTCATCACGTCGCGTTAAAAGTGACAGTGGTCGCCCTGCCGCGCGGTCGCCCGGGTGATCTGAATACGAAAGGCCGCGCGTTGATTACAGGAGCGATACGCTAATGCGTTTGACCCACTTCCAGCGCCCCGCTCCGCACAACGCCAGCTTCGCTCGCGCCAAAAACGTGGCCTGGATGCGGGACCGGGGCCTCCGTTCTGTGCAATACGCGCCCTCCTCGACTCCTCTTCTTCCCCCGTGTCCCGATCTCTCCCGCGTGGTGCGGGGTGGTTTTTAAATAAATCACATCTCAATCGCGTTCGTTGTCTTTTACGTTTTCCTGGAGATCAGATTATCTGTCACGTCCGACGTCGAACTGCTCGCTTCGCAATTTAACCGCCTGACGGTTTCACAGAGTGGCCGTAAGGGATTCAGAAGCTTGTGCTTGGGAGTCGGAAACTAAAATAACCGGAGATTCAATTTTGAACGAGTGGCTGTGTGCAGTTCTGTCTTCTCCTCTCCGCTGGATCGTGTCAGTTTGCTCAGTGCTTGCCTCACGCTGCGGACTCTGTGTGGAGCTGTCCACTTTTTTCTGGTTCCTTGTTCAACCTTGTGCTTTTCTGCACCGGGCGGTTCGCTGTATATTTCCTACCTTAATGGAACCTTCACATTTCCTCGGATCTTTTTATACATTTTTATCCGCCTCCGACGTAAAGGCATTTTCCGAACCGTCTTTAGGGGGAAGAGTTGTTGAATAATTGAACAGGTTAACCGCTGGCTTCGGTGAGAGGGAGGAAAGCAATGCAACCTTACCACCTGTGATTAATCAAATATTAATTCAGTTCCACGGCATCAGACCTTAAAAAAAGAAAAACAGGAGTTGGAAGAGTCAGTAATGCTGAGACTGCCGTTACCTATAGTCTGACAGACAAGAGTACGTGCAGTTGGGGCATATTCTCCATTGATTCATTTGAACACATCTTCAGCCTTTAACAATGGGGGTGTCCAGTCTTATTCGAAAAGAGCCGGTGTGGGTGCAGGCTTTTGCTTTAGCCCAGCACTACAACACCTGATTGAACTATTTAACCAATCACGGTCTTCATTCAAGGCCTGGATAAGTAGAATGGGGTGTTGTAGTGTTGGGCTAAAACAAAAAAACCTGCACCCACACCGGCCCTTTTTTCGGATGAGATAGGACACCCCTGATTTACAGCATACATTTTCCCCCTCCAAAGTGATAATTAAGTTTCCTTGCAAAGATAAAAATGAAATGAGCCCAATCAGGACATGGCTCTCTCTCTCGAGAGAGAGCGAGGGCATTGAATGCAGCATACACATGCTGATGGTTTGGAGAATGCCTGATGTGTGTTTGGTGACGTGCTGGGTTTGGATGTGAGTTTGGTGATGCGCTGGGTTGGTGATGTGCTGGGTTGGGATGTGAGTTTGGTGATGCGCTGGGTTGGGATGTGAGTTTGGTGATGCACTGGGTTGGGATGTGAGTTTGGTGATGCGCTGGGTTGGGATGTGAGTTTGATGATGTGCTGGATTGGGATGTGAGTTTGGTGATGCACTGGGTTGTGATGTGAGTTTGGTGATGCGCTGGGTTGGGATGTGAGTTTGGTGATGCGCTGGGTTGGGATGTGAGTTTGATGATGTGCTGGATTGGGATGTGAGTTTGGTGATGCACTGGGTTGTGATGTGAGTTTGGTGATGCGCTGGGTTGGGATGTGAGTTTGGTGATGTGCTGGGTTGGGATGTGAGTTTGGTGATGTGCTGGGTTGGGATGTGAGTTTGAAGATGTGCTGGATTGGGATGTGAGTTTGGTGATGTGCTGGGTTGGGATGTGAGTTTGGTGATGTGCTGGATTGGGATGTGAGTTTGGTGATGCGCTGGGTTGGGATGTGAGTTTGGTGATGCGCTGGGTTGGGATGTGAGTTTGGTGATGCACTGGGTTGGGATGTGAGTTTGGTGATGCGCTGGGTTGGGATGTGAGTTTGATGATGTGCTGGATTGGGATGTGAGTTTGGTGATGCACTGGGTTGTGATGTGAGTTTGGTGATGCGCTGGGTTGGGATGTGTGTTTGGTGATGTGCTGGGTTGGGATGTGAGTTTGGTGATGTGCTGGGTTGGGATGTGAGTTTGAAGATGTGCTGGATTGGGATGTGAGTTTGGTGATGTGCTGGGTTGGGATGTGAGTTTGGTGATGTGCTGGGTTGGGATGTGAGTTTGGAGATGTGCTGGATTGGGATGTGAGTTTGGTGATGCGCTGGGTTGGGATGTGAGTTTGGTGATGCGCTGGGTTGGGATGTGAGTTTGGTGATGCACTGGGTTGGGATGTGAGTTTGGTGATGCGCTGGGTTGGGATGTGTGTTTGGTGATGCACTGGGTTGGGATGTGATTGATGATGCGCCGGACGTGAGGCCGGTCTGCGATTCGCCGTGTGCTGGAAGATCGTTTGCTCCTGCAGTGGGGGGTGACTGCGCCCCTACATGTAAACAGAGGGGAGGAGGCATTAATGCAGCGATTTTGGGGACTGAAGAGAACGGGAACGTGCCCTGACTGGCTGATAAACCCCCCGCCCCACGCCCCCACCCCCGCGGAGCGCCTCTGCGGGACGGGCCAGACCAGACCCTGCTTAACGAGCGCTCGTTAGACACCCTGCTCGTTTGGCTCTGTCAGTAAACTGCAGACGGAGCAGCCGCCCAGTGTGAAATGGCTGATTGGATTGATTAAGGGCAGCTTCCACTGAGCCTCGATCCTCCTGTGAGCTCCTGTTTTAAAGGTCACAGCTCACAGGGGCGTTTTCCAAACAGAATATATATATATATATATATATATATATATATATATATATATATATATATATATATATATATATATATATATATGGCAAGTAAAAGGGAAGTGAATTAAAACAATTGAGTATTTGATTTTAACCTTCTGTTATGTGCGTGTTGCTCTGCGGTACATTTCATTGGCACTTCCATTGAGGAGCAGGGCTCTCTGGCGCCCCCTGGTGCTCACCCTCTCTCGGTGCGCCCCTCTGACACATTCCCGCCCAGCTGGGTGCTCCG
>CM077298.1:34393294-34523294 GCA_039654925.1 Anguilla pacifica | reverse complement strand
ACGCGGTGAAGACCTGCGTCACCTGCGAGGTGTCGTACTGCGAGGACTGCCTGCGCGCCACGCACCCCAACAAGAAGCCCTTCACGGGCCACCGGCTGACCGAGCCTCTGCCCGACGCCCACCTGCGCGGGCTCCTCTGCCTGGAGCACGAGGACGAGAAGGTGAACATGTACTGCGTGACGGACGAGCAGCTCATCTGCGCGCTCTGCAAGCTGGTGGGCCGCCACCGCGACCACCAGGTCAGCGCGCTCAGCGACCGCTACGACAAGCTGAAGGTGAGGGGGGGGCGGGGGGGCGGGGGGGTCACGGAAATGGGGGGTGGGTGGTCGGGAAAGAGGTGGGTTGGGGGGGGGGATGGGAGAAGGGGGGAAGGGGTGGGGGATGGGAATGGAGGGAGGGTGGTTGGTGATGGTGGGGGTGGGGGGTCAGGGGATGGTGGGGGGATTGGGGGGGGCGTGGGGGGGGGGGTTGGGGGGGTGGACACATGACCTGACCTGTGGACAGGGTTCGGGTTGCCAGCTGTCCGATAAAACACGGGTTCAATTCTCAGGTTGGACACTGCCGTTGTACCCTTGAGCAAGGTGCTTAGCCTGCATTACTTCAGTACATATCACAGCTGTATAAATGGATGCAATGTAAATGCTAAGCTGTGTAAGTCACCCTGGATAAGAGTGTCTGCTAATTGCCTGTAATGTAATGTAAAGCAAAGCATGCGTCTCTGTTCTGGCTGTTCATCTTTGTTCATTAGTGAGTGACCACAGTTCAGTGCTTTACTCCGTCCCATGTGTATAGTATTAATTGGCTGACCATTTGCCAGATGAGTAAACAAGCAATTATTTGCATTAATGAACAACTAATATTTGGTTGTCAGTGAAACGTTATTGCGATTTCCCATAAGATTTGATAGCAAACCCCATGTTATACCATTCAAATGAGGAATTGCCATTATTTTCTGTTTAGTTAAATTATAACATTATTAAAATTCCAACACTATGAGCATAAATGATTTTTTAAAGATTAAATAACCAGTTATATATTTCGTCGGGCAGTGGTGGTATTTCATCGTTGTATGACAGGTAGATGCTGCCTGTTTCTCTGGGAGTGTTGCTGATGCTGTGCAGTTTTTCACTTCACAGCTTTGTGATGTGAAACAAGTTAATCAAAGAGACAGGAGTGATGAGCTCCAGCTCGGGTCTTTGCACACGTCCAGACGACCAATCAAAATCCTCCAGTAAAAGATCAATAGACAGACAGACAGATAGACACAGACAAACAGGTGGACAGGTGGACAAGTGGACAGACGGACAGACAGACAGACAGACAGACAGACAGACAGACAGACAGACACGCACACACACACAAACACACCCAGACAGACAGACAGATGAACACAGATGCACAGTCACACACACACACACACACACACTGACACACACACAAAAGTACAGAGCGTGCATAGACTGACGATCCTTGGCACCAGTATTATCCTGTCGATACAAGCAGTATTGTTTACCATTTGATCTTGTTGCACTGCGGTCATGCTATTATATATTGTATTGATGTAACTGGCCGTTTGAATCAGTGTCCTGTATTATTACTGTGGTGTGGGGTGTGCTGTGTCTGGAGCGCATAGAGGTCTAGTGCTGCTGTGTAGGAGAGCTGACAATCACATAGCCATTGAGGCTAAGCTCCTGTGGGATTAAATGAGCTATTCTGTGGCTTTATTGGGTGTGCATTTTGGCTATGTTAGTGTAGCATTTCAATTGTTATTAATTGTAAAAAAAAATATGATTTGAAAATTTACCAACATTAGGACTGCAAATGTAAATGTACGGTTTCATGCATTATTGTTTCTGGCAATAGTAACAGGTCTGCAGGGATCTACTTCAGACGCCAAAATTTTAAACTTTATGTGTTCCAATCAACATTAGTATTCCACAGCTGAAAGGGCCAGGGATTGAAGTTATTTGCCGGGGAAGCAATTAGACTTTGTACTTGTCTACAAAAGTGGTGTTCAGAACAAGCCTCATTAATAAAACTAAACAGCCTGATTCTCAAGATTGCAGGTTGAGCGCTGTTAATTGCCTTCTCCTCGTTGGATTTAATTAATGAAATGTTCAACGAGACGCAGCTGGTGAGAAAGGTAAACATACTTTCCCCTTTTCTCCTGTATCCCATGGTGCCCTGTCTGAGCACAGCCAATCAGTGTGCGGCTCTGTGCACAGAGCCAATCAGACTTTAAAGCTCCCCGTAGATACAGCGCAGTGGTGGTTCCACAAATCTCCAGAGACAAAATAATGATTGGCAGTTTAAATTGAGCACAGCTGTATATAATGAGCTGATTTTCATATGGATATTATTAAAATATCCATTTATCCATTTTGTATTTTGCAGGTATGTCTTGTTAGTGGTAGAGATCCAATGTTTAAAAAAGTGTTCCAGCAAAATTAAAAACAGAACATTTTTTTAATTATTTGTTTATTTATTTATTTTATGGACAAATTAGGTAGCAAGTAACAAGTTGAATGATCTCTGGATTTAAGGGCATTTTTTTGAAAAACTATAAAGCCTCTGTTCAGTCTAAATACAGTTCACTTTAAAATTAACTGTGAACACTGAAATTAAGGGAGTACTACTCCTAATGGTTTTTTAAAGAAATCTTACATTTGTAATAATTTGTAGCTAGTGCTGAATCCATGATATTATACATGTAAGAAATGCATGCATTTCTTACTAAAAGAACAAACTGCATTCTTAAATGTTAATCACAAGCTTCTCACTGCAGGGCTTCTTGTAATTCAGAAACGATTCACATTTCATACAAAAAAAAGCATGCACCCATTTCCCTAACAATACGAAATCAAACGTGAATGCAGATGAAATGTGAAAAGAGGGCACTCTTGCCTGGGCTTTTCACAAAAAAGGGTCTGAGCCACTAAATGTGAGATTCTGCTGTCTGAGGTTGCTGTGCCCAGGAAGTTTTTAGCCAAAACACCAGGCTGAACCAGTTTCTCCTGCGTTTGATCATGCTGTCCCTGTGTAGAGATCTCCTGGATGGTTTCTCCTCTGTTTGATCACCTCCTGGCTGGTTTCTCCTCTGTTTGATGATACTGTCATTGTGCACAGATCTCCTGGCTGGTTTCTCCTCTGTTTGATGATGCTGTCATTGTGCACAGATCTCCTGGATGGTTTCTCCTCTGTTTGATGATGCTGTCATTGTGCACAGATCTCCTGGATGGTCTCTCCTGTGTTTGATCATGCTGCCATTGTGCACAGATCTCCTGGATGGTCTCTCCTGTGTTTGATTATGCTGTTATTGTGCAGAGATCTCCTGGCTGGTTTCTCCTCTGTTTGATTATGATGTCTTTTTGCAGAGATCAGCTCTGTACTCCGGTTTTAGTTTCTGAGATAAAATTCTATTCTAGAGGTAGCGTGGACCTGCACTACATTAACATAAAACAAAACGTTATTCAAACAGAACCCTGGTGGAAATCCCAGCCTGGTTCCTGCCGGGTTTTTAAACTGGTCCAGCTGGTTTGAAGCTGGTCTGGAGATGGTCAAGCTGGCAGCAAGATGGTTGAGACAGCAACCATGCCGACAAACCCAAGGGCCAGCTTGGTACAGACAACAGACCACCACCAAATTCCAGATGGTATCCAGCTGGAGCAGGAGCTGGCTCCAGCAAGACTCCATCTTCTTAATGGCAATACTTACATTTGTCTACTTAAAAAAATAAATAAATAAATAAAAAATAAAAAAACCAAAAGGTTCAACCCTGAACTAATTTTCAAAATTAAAATCCCCCCCCCCCCCCCTTCTGTTCCAGAATTAATTTAGGTCTTCTGACCTCAGACTTATGACTGTGGTGGTGAATTCAGCATGTCCATCCTGAATGGTACAAACATGCGTCATTTGTCTGTAGAGACTGAGGCTGTCAGCTTGGTATACTGTCTGCCTAAACCAACTGACCTCAAGTCACACTTTAGTTGTTCGTAAGCTCCTACATGTGCGTGTGCTGACACTAACTGACACTAACTGACATTAACAGCTTTTGAACTCAACCCAGATGGGCAGCTTGGACAACGTTAGTATGGGCAGCTGTCCTGGTTCACCTAGCCGCCTTTGACCTTGAAATACCTGAGGAATGATAGCAATGACCTCTAAATAGCATTACTTTGCTGTAGTGTGGTCACGAAGAACAGGGAAGGAATCATTGGGTCATGTCAGGCTTGTGATTTAAAACGTTTTTTTTTTTTTTTAATAACAATGTTTGATCTAGCTGTTCTTTTCAGTGGGAGTGGTGTTGACAAATGACAGAAAACCAATAAACATGCATAGAAAATGAATTCAAGACTGTACAGCAAATTCCAAGGAAAAAAAATATCAGATGTTAACCATATGGCAATTATTATCCATTTGATCAATCTGAGTCTACGCTGAGCCAGAATCTGCCAGTATGGATGTGTTAACTGTCAAAAATGTGTGGAGGTGTTGCTGGAGACGGACCAGACATTTAACAATAAGAATTCAATATTGATGAATATAGGAAAACAGTTTTGAATAAAATACAGGAAGAAGGACATAATTATGCAAAAGAAATAAATAAATAAAATTTAAATCATGATTCCAGTGTAATTCAGAAACATGGCACATTTCCCTGAGCCCCTTGCCCTAATTTACACATTCATCTGCTGTATGCTTAATAGATGATGAAAACGTATTTTAGAAACATAAGGACGGTTCATTTATAAACACACATAATGTATGCCGTACAACTGCACTACACGTAAGACTACATGTGCATTATTTAGACACATTAATAAAATATACATTAGAATTCTACATTAAAACCCAGATGACTTAGTTCATGACATATATGCTGTGCATTAAAAAAAATAGGATAATCCTTATAAGAGATGATGCTGTCAAGTCCATCCACTTCAGCGGGTTTTTTTATCGTTGCTTTAAGGCTTCTTCAAAACCGGTTTGATCCGGAGAAGATGCCTCTGCCCGCCCTCTTATCTGCACCAGCCGCTCTAAGGAGGTCAGCAAGGGTCGAACTTTAATGGCCTGCGCTGCCGTTTCTCCGATGGAAACCGCAGACAAGATGGCTGTCTGTAGTCTTTACAAAAGACATTTCCTAGAGCCGGGTCAAACCTTTGCCACTGAAAGTGCCCTCTTAATGTTCTCAAACATCAGCACTGCAGTGTACGCGATGTCTCAATTAGTCGCGTAGAAAGATTTTCACGTGAGGATGCGGACCATGTTGCAAAAATGTGTGCGTCCAAATGTGATGCTTGATGAATGGAGAAGCCCTTCCCTTGTTCAATATGCAGAACATTTGGTGCTCCGGAACAGCGGGGGCTGGATGAGGGTACATCTGTGGCCTCTTCCCGCCCACACACAGCGCTCTGCCACGATTGGTTATTTCCCATGTGGTTCTAGCAATTACCGTTGGCGGGGAGAACTATATGAAAGAACCCAGAACCAAAAACCTGAGGCCAGCAGCCGCCATTAACTAAAGAGAAACAAAAGGGGGGGGGGCGCTTTGTTCTGTAAAACACAAGCATCGGTGTTGAGGGAAAAAAATGTGGAAATGGCAAAATGGCGATCGCCAGAAATATGCCTGTATTTTGTAATCTAATCTAATTTAATCTAATCATTGCCCTGCTCAGAAAGCTCAGCTGCAAGTCAGGCTTTTCAGCTGTAAACCAGCAAGTTGCTGGGTATTATTTTGTGAGAATCACAAAGATTACCTGTGTGTGTCTGAAACCAGGACCCTTTCCTCCCAGAAAACGGGCTTTCGGTGGCCTGGAAATTGTGTTCTCTCTCTCTCTCTCTCCCCGTGCATTCAGGATCACAGGTGATTGGGGATTGAGTGCTGTGGCTAATGACATTAACCTCAATCCAGACGGATCCAGGCCTGTTGGGGACTGTAGGTGGGCTGCTGCTAAGCCTGCCAAGAGCCGGTTCAAGCGCTTTTAAAGGACGGCTGAATCGCTCAATTGGTGGAAATTAGTTCAGACTGGATAAACACCCGCTTCCTGTTCCTGTGGCAGCTACGCTGCTCACCCTTAATTTTTTATGACGAAGGCGTCTGTGTGAAATGAATTCGGGCAAAAGTCAACAAGCATTTGGTCGCCGTGACGCTGTTCTGATTTGTGACAGTTTGTCTCGAATGGCAGTGTGCAGCATTCCGGTTGCTGGGTTACCGCTGTGTACAGTCCAGGAGGTCTGTGCAGAGCTTACTTCTGTTGTTTCTGTTCACACACTGTTCCACGAAGGAGACGGGTCATGGAGACGGGTCAATCGCAGTGTGCTTAGTTATGAGTTTAAACCTCAGGCTTTAACCGCTAGGCCACAGAACTGCAGCATTGAAAGTTGTTGCAGCTAATCCAGATTTCACAGGCTTAGATACCTGTTCAAATTGTAACGCAGTCCTGAGGTTTAAACTCTGGCTAAACACTCTGTGGTCAACCCAATGTGTTCAGCCAGTTTCCTGGTGGGTAGGACACACGGGCTTTCAGTTGTGTTAATGATCATATAAAAACGTGCTAACTGTGGTTTCCTCTGTCTATATCTCCTGTGGAGGGACATGGATCAAGAACAAAGATAACAAAAATAAACAGGTTTTATTTGCTACGAGGTTTTATTGAAGCTTCAGAACTAAGGTCTGGTGTGCTGATAGACAGTACTGTATGGAGAAACATGGGTCCATGTTCTGTTATGCTCCTGGACCATTAGTTTTGTTTCACACGTTAGTCATTCACAGCCACTTCCTTCCTGAGAAAGCCTGGCAAGCTTATAATGGCTGTGTCGGGAAGATGCCCCGCCCACATGGCTGGAGCAGCCACCTGATTGGAGGCTTTATACTGAGTGGACCGACTCAGTATAAGCAATAGAAACAAAGCATAGAAACAAAAACAAAATGTGTGCTTGCGTGTGTGTGTAATATTTTCATAGAACAAAAACAGTATTTCAGCAGTGTACTTGACAGCATATAAAATATCGTACGTCAGACCTAATAATTACCTCTGATACGCAAACAGTATGTGTTGAATAGGAAGTACTGGTGTGTGTGAGTTCAGAATCAGGCCTAAACTGAAGCTAATATAAATGGGTGTGTGTGTGTGTGTGTGTGCGTGTGTGTGTCTATTATTTTGTGGAAGTCATTTCGGATTAATACTACAGCTCATTTGAGCAGCTTGTACCCTCAGCTTGTACCCTGTGTTTCGAGCAATCCTGTGGTAAACACGGTTTACTGGGGTCTTTTAGTTCCAAACCTTCTAAGAATTTTGTTTAGGTTGGTTGTGGCTCAGACTCCGATGAAGAGCTTTGAAATTCCAGCGGTTTCCCACTGAATTTTTTTTTCTTTTTCTTTTTACAATTCTTTTTTTTAGCTCAGCATCTAAGCTTTGCAAGCCGAGAAAAACCATCCTTCCTTCTCCCACGGTCGTGTTGACAGGAATAAAAGTGGGGGCTGAACCTTGCCGTCGGGTCAAAATCGGCTTGGCACAAGCGGTAAACATCTTCAGTGTTTATCACTCGGAACAGCTGTGCCAAATTATGGGTCTTTGCTGGAGAGTGCACAATGCAACGCGATAACTGAGCCACAGGCATCAGAGAGATGGGGGGGGGGGGGAGAGATGTAAACGTGTCACATCCTGTGGATGATGTCACTGGAAGGAGGCTCTGAGTGAGAACCCTGTCGATTGTCCGTTGCCTTTTGAAGTGCAGGTGGCTCGTACTGTGGGGCAGAGTAACAAATGGAGTTCTGGACCTGTTCTGCAAGAGTGAATCGGTGTCACATCTGTTTGGACGAATCTTTATTCGGCTTGACAGTGTGACCGGAAGGCTCAGCCCTGAAAATATACACAGCGAGACAGACGATAAACAGAACGAACGTGTGGCCTGCAGAACTTGAAAGGGCATAATTACTGTACGTGGAACACATTTTTTTTCCCCGTCCCTTGTATAGCATCTTGCTGTGGTATAAACATCATGATTCTTCTCTGCGATTCTCACACTTTCTACAACTGTACCGCCAGGTACACTTTTTCTGGCCGCACAAATCTTTCAGTAGGTTTTTCGTTTTAGTATACCGATCAGTAACTTATGGAGAACCCAAAGGAAATGGCAATGAGATATGAAATGAGAAATAGCATGGAAATGGAAAGACAAACTACGATAAGAGAAGCAAAAGGTTTTTTCAACTCAAAACTTAGTGGTGGAGAAGCTGAAAACAAAATTCTTGGACTGAAATCTCCCACCGTGGGTCACACGCCATACTGATTAATGATGTTCTGCATCATGTCAAAGACTGCTTGAATTCCCCAAAGATGTTTACGGCTTCAGATTCTGTTCAAAATAAAATGTTCTGAAAGCATTAATTTTTGCAGTTCCCGTACGATAATGAAATAAATATCCATTCGTGTAACAAGGACCCCCTTTTTTCCAGGAAAATCTGTGGAACGTTGGAAACCCTTCTTAGCTGTTAAGAGCAGAACAGCTGGTTGCACTTTAAGAGGACACGTCCAAGGCTGCCCGCACATGCTACGCGTTATTCGGCCCTTTGGTCAGTGAAAAGGAGAGAAGAAAAAAAAAGTTTTCGTCCTTTATGTGGCGAAAAGGTATTTAAGGAGTCTGACCTGGCTGATATGTTTGTTTCAGAAGTTAAGGAATTAGGTTAAGATATAGCACAACATTGCTGTCTATGCATACCTGTCCTTGCTTTTCCTAAATGTGGATCCAGACGGTGCTCCATAGGCACAATTTACATTACACTGCAGGCTTTTAGCAGGCATTTAGCAGACGCTGTTTTCCAGAGTGCCTTACATAGCATTTACATTGCATCCATTTATACAGCTGGATATATACTGAAGCAGTGCAGGTTAAGTACCTTGCTCAAGGGTACAATGTCAGTGTCCTACCTGGGAATCGAACCTGTGACCTTCAGGCTACAAGGCCAGTTTCTTACCCATTATACTACACTACCGCCCAATTTGTCTCACGTGCAGCACTTATGCAATTCGGTGCTGGCAGTGAAGGGCTGTTGCTGTTGTGTGTACATGACTTTGTTCAGAGTAATAAAATAAAATGGCGTGAAATACAGCTTGGGTGCATGGCTGAATTTCAAGCGTGGACGATAATGGGGTGGCCAGTTTACAACAAGAAAAGCCTCTAATTTTATAGCAGAATATCTACAGGGAATTAATAGCATACCAGAATGAGTTGGTGAAGCGCTGATTGTGCAGCTGCATAGTGATTTTAGTACAGTTTTACAAATTTCAAGCATTAACGGCACATTTATAACAGGCAAAAATAATTTTTTTCATGGCCTGTTGATGGGCCATATTTCACGGAGTTCTCATGATGTGGAAGCCTCTAAATGGTTTCAGTCCTCTTTCTTGTTTGTGAAAAATATTTTCACATAAGAAAAAACAGCATTGCAGGAATGTACTTGATAAACGTAATGTCAAACGTAATAATGGCCTCTGATTCGCAAACAGTGTGTGCTGAATAGAAAGTGCTGATGTGTGTGAGTTCAGAATCGGCACTGGACTTGAGCTAATATAATATAAACCAGAGCATTGCGAAGGGTTCCTTTATTATGTGTAACTTCGGGGGACAAGTTTCTGGCATCAGAGAAGTGGATGATTCTGTGGCTCAGAGATGGGGTGAAACATCTTGGACTGAGATGGATACCAATATGTGGAATGTGCCTTAATGTCCTTAATGAAAATGCACTGGGTGGTGCATATTTCCTAAACTTGGAATTGTGCATTTAATATAGTGCATCCAGAACCCTGATCTTGACTTTGGTAGATTTTGGATGTACCCTGCATGTCTGGAATGTCCAATCAAAACAGATGCCGTCCGAGGTCATTCCCGATGTGGAATCACACTCGCAATAAGAAACTATCCTGATTAAGTTTCTAAAGTGTGTATTCCACAGTAAAATTTCTTGCATTACATCCCGAAAAGAGTTCTTAAAATTGCCCTCAGCAGGCTTCTCTTGGTCCCGAGCGAAGGCGCCAACGTCGGCGCCACCAGCTCACCGCAGTTTGACCTTTGACCTCGCTTCTACGCTCCAATCGCGGGCTGCCTGGCGGTGGCCATTAGGAGGGCAGTGAGCCGTGGAACCCTGTTAGAGGCTGAGTGAAATGGGTCCTTCGGCAGAGTGATGTCGTAAAAGGAGGCTGTAGAAATGACAGGGTGGCCTTCAAAGGAGGAGGAAGAGGAGCAGGAGGAAGAGGAGGGTGAAGTGCAGGGAACGCTGGAGGGCATCCAAGCTCTGCGTAGGGCATTTGGAACTCCCTGCTCAGAGTCAGTGGGCCGGGTGGCTGTTACCTCACTTCTGTCTGTCCTCTTACTGAATACTGACAGCAGCACAGATGTTATTGCAGCTTACTTCAGTCCCGTATGCATATAAAAAATGAATGAACTGCAAGTTTCTGTGCACTGGAGGAGGGAAGGGGGGGGGGTGGATATGTACTAAACACAGCAGTTGTGTACATTTGTGGTGGTGTGGCTGTTATTTTTTAGAACTAATTTTTACATATTATTGAACATTTGTGATATATACATATGGTAAATACGGTACATTGTACATTTTATTATATTTTGGACAATTTTGATTATTGTAAATGCCTTTTTAACATACCTTTACACTCTTTTATATGGTTATGCATGGTACATTCTTATCTTAGTTCCGTTTTATCATATGCTCTGTTTTAGTTACATTAGTAAAGCGCTTTGAGCTATAAACGTTTGAAAGGTTGCAGTACTAGTATAAGTCTTTTTTTTCAGACCCACAGATCTGAGAATGAAAATATGAAAATTGATTTCATATTCCATATTCCCAGAATCAGACCTATATAAGGGATGTGAGTTAATCCAGATGCATATGATCGTATATACAGTGTGTGTGTGTGTGTGTGTGTGTGAATGTTAAGGCTAGGAGCCCCATGAAAGAAATAAACAATAAAAGTTGCGGTGTCTTTGTAGTAGGCGTTTATATTCCAGTGGCTGTGTTGTGTTTGTCGGAAAAGCAGTCAAGAGGATGACCCCGGAGCAATAGGACGCCCAGACACACACAGACACACACAGACGTCCCCCTTGTGTTTTTGTCATTAAGTGCATTGAAAGGATGCCAGGAAGGTCAAGTGCTAAAAATCCCATTTGAAGTAGAGCAAAGAAGTGCATTGCTTCAACGAGGAACAGATGCGCTCGCTGCGCGATCGGGGAGACTTCCGTCTTTCGGAAGAACGTTTCCTCCGCGAGCTCCTCCGACGCTGCCGCCTTGGCTGAGCGCGGATTCGGAAGGACTGGTGTATTTTTAGCGCGTCCTTCTCGTCTCGAAGGTTCTTTTATTGGAATGGAGGTTAACCTGCATTCCCTCGGCGAATGCGTGATCTGACATTTACGAGGGGAAACGGAAGCACACAATATACTACAGATGGGGCATCACACAGTGGAGGATGTAATGGTCACATGCTTCATAAACTTCCATTTCAACCTCGGCCAGCCCTGTCACGGGACCGCCGTAATTCAGCAAATCGTTTGTTAATGATTCAGCCTGATTCTGGATATATCAAATGGCATTCTTAATCATTTATTTGATGGGAGCAAATTATATTTATCGTACGCATTTTGCAATGGAATTGTCAGATGCACGAAAAACTGGTAAATTAATATTTGTAATCTGAGAATAAAGATGAAAAAATGCCATGTAGTCTTTTTCCTTTTTATTTCAAATCTACCAGTATGAGTGGAGATAGATTGGTGAATGTTTAAAGATTCTGTATTGTGGGACTAGAAGGAACTCTTTTCAAGCAAAAGAATGGAAATACTTTGAGCTTCTCGATGAAAACTCAAATATTTAAAAAAAACAGCGCTACAAAATTCACAAAAAGACCAACAATATTTGCTATTCATTGGATAATAAAAGGTTGTTGCAGTATTCATTCGGTACATACTCGATTCTTAAGTTTTTAATTTGTCGTTTTCCGCAGTGCTTAAATTTCATTGTGAGTTTTGTTTCTGTCTTCTCACTGGCTTGTGCACATTTTCTGAAATATATTTTTTCAAACAGGTTAGCACGATTACAGTCTTACGTTTACATCTCTAAAATGCTTTGCAAACTGGAATAGTGAATATAAGAATTTTAAAAAATGAAACGTCTCAAAACAAAATACTAAGTTTTGACAATGAACCCGCTGGTGTCAAGCAAAAGGAAAACAGTAGAAGTTAAACGAGTGCTTTTCTCGAATTTCATTACGAAAACGCCCAAGATGCACACGCGCACAATCGCGCACTGTCGTTCTAACAGCTTTCGTCACCAAACTACGCATGAATAAATTACGCTCTGAGAGTTCGGAGTTAAAAAAGGAGAACACACTTCCAAAAATGGCAACGCGAAGTCCTGTGAGGGCAGACGATGCCACCCCTCTCCGCCCTGAACCCGCCGTCCCTCTGTAAATATGATGTTTTTAAAATCGTGTGAGTGAAAAGCCTTTCTACCGTATCAGTCTCGTCTCAGCATGAACAGGGAGCCCGCCCCTCGTCTTTATTGTCTGACAACTGTGAAATATGACTGGTCATGGAAAATACTGTATCCGGATGGTGGGGTATATCAAGGGCAAAATGATGCAGCGTGCAGCACAATTTTACATCCGTCTCAGCCGTGCATGTGGAACGCTATGATAGGTTCCTGTGCTGTGTAAGGTGCGTTTTTGGTTCGAATGCTTATATAGCCTGAAAAGGGTTTTGAAAAAGAATGGATGTGGGGGGGGGGAAAAACAGTCTGATTCCTCCTTACTTTTATGCCTAAACATAATAATGCTGCTGGTTTCCTTTCTTTCTTGCATTAAATTCTGTCTATTGAGCACAACAGATGTTTGCAGAACTGGAAGACGTATAGTATAGTTCTGGATTTTGTTTGTGACACTCGTGCTTTACTGCGCTACCTGAGTTGTGAAATTTGATTTCATAAAATGTGAAAGATGTATATGTGTATATATATATATATATATATATATATATATATATATATATATATTGCCTGTCAGTAGATGAAGTGGACTTGGAACTGACTGACTCTGCCACTGACTGGGCCGATGCACGAGGGCAGTAGCCGCTCCTGAATTTGAATCTGAATAGTGCCAGTTCATCTCACGTTTGGCCAGTAGAACAACAAAACTATATCGGAATGCGTATCGTACTTAAATATGATATTTTTACGCAAGTTCACATTTTCCAAAGAAGGTTCACTGTGACTGTTACAATTCTCAGAATGTGTTTATGAAACTGTCAGGAGTGTATCATTGCATGTTTGCATGTTCGCCTGGCTTCTCTCTGTAAGACACACATACTGGAACTACTGCTGAATTTAGGGTTGGGTTGGGTTGGGTTGGGTTGGGGGGGGGGGCACGGGTTAAGTAATTCTGTGTTAACAGCCTGCCCTAACCATTACCTCTGAGAGCGATCTCCTGTTTAGCTCCACGGACTTAAATGAGATACAGGATTAATTTTATTGATTTTTGCTGCAGACAGGCTTTTTGCCCACCCACAGCGTTTGCAGCGTTTGCAGCATTTTAAGGAAAATCCCATTTTCCTTGAGCACTGATAATTTAGCCCACTTGTCCCGAGCCACCCCTTACGACCTGCAATGTTCTCACCGCGTTATTACAGCGTTCAGCCCCATCGCTGGCGAAAGGCTATGGAATGGTCCCATGTTATGTCTGTTGTTAAATAGTGTTTTTTTTTTTTTTACCCATAAGGCCACAGTGTGAGTGTAATCCCCCCATAGCAGGTCATTGTTGCTTAATAGAGCACAGTTGGCTGGGCAGTGATACAATGGGACTTACATAAAGATGCTGCACAGTCCCGCTTGGCGTTTATGGGCTGCTTCTTTCAGGCAGAGATAATGGCAGTTATGTAAAGATGTTTGGCTGGTGAGGCACTCCAACCCAAGAGGGGGGTTTGATGCACTGGCTTTGTTGGCGGGTGATTTCCGCCTGGTTTAGTTTTCCGAGCTAGCGGATGCCCGGCGTCTTGTCTCTCAGACACCAGCCGAATGGCCAGGATGAGGAGGACTGGAGTGGTGGTGGTGGGGGACAGCCCAGAGGTCAGCGTCTCATCCAAAACTAAATGTGCTGAGCTGGGTGAAAACCACTGCTTTAATTCTCCAACTTTTTTTTTTCAACCAGATAGACACTAATGTACAGTTATTTAATTTTTTTTATGTATTACTCTCGGTGACAAAGTGTGATGGGTGTTGTTTATAGTCATGTAGAAAATAAGCAGTCTTTCTTTACTTTGAGAGGTTCTTGCTCAGTGTGGGTTTTTGTGTCTCGTTCATTTGCAGCAAGCTTTGGATTCAAACCTGAGCAACCTGATCAAGAGGAACAATGAACTGGAAACTCTTATGGGAAAGTTGATTCAGACCTGCCAACACGTGGAGGTGAGTGTTTTCATCTGTCAGGAGCGCTGCGTCCACGCGTGTGGACCGTTTTACTTTATTGCGTGTTTTCATATAATGCAAAGAAGGGTAAATGTGTAATTTGCATGCCTCAATTAACCTGTCTGAACTGATGTTGCAGTGTAATTGTGATACATGTACCATTGTTCTTTCAGTTCTGTTTGTAAAAAAATAATAATAATAATATGAATTGATGAATTAAATGAAGACGGAGGCTGCTAAAAGAAAGCATACATCCCATTCATTTTGTCATGTGACCTGAATGTCACAATGGAGCATTATGATGTCATTGTCTGATTGTCAGGTCTGGGATAATTTGTGAGACAACAGATGCTTTGTTCTGTAGAGTCTGCCATTGTTGAGAAAATATTATTATTTTTTATTTACAAAATTATGTGTAAAATTAATTCTTCTATTATGTAAATGAGGTATTGCAGCAGCTTTTCTCTGATAAATAATGTGTTTTACCAGAGGCATGAGCTAGTCAGGACAGAATTTATTGTGCTAATTATTTTCAACTTTAACCACAATACTGTAAATAAGTTATAAAGGAATTAATGAGTCTGTTGTCTAAATAGAATGGCTGCCCGACCTTCTTAACAAATAATTCTAAGGTGATTTCTCTCTATACCACCATGTGTTTGGATGTGCTCGCTTGTCTGTGTGTGTGTGTGTGTGTGCGTGCGTGCGTGTGCTCATGTGTGCGTGTGTGCATGCGTATGTGCGTATGTGTGCGTGTGTGTGTTTTCATGCAAGGGTTTGTTTTAAAAACAGAACCTTGTGAATGGTAGGAGTCAGGATCACCGCGGGCAACAGCCCTGCTGCTATACTGGATGATATCAGGGCGCAGGGCAGTTGGAGTGCACATGCTCAGTTCGGTTTCACCCTCAGCACCATCCTCCTTTTGTAGAGGACTGGCGTGAGACTATCCGTCTCCTCTTTTAGAGGAACAGGGTCAGAATATCCGTCTCCTCTTTTAGAGGAACGGGGTGAGACTATCCCTCTCCTCTTTTAGAAGAACAGGGTCAGAATATCCGTCCATGTGCATTCTGTACATGAGTCACAAGGTCTGCATCATCTGAGTCCTCCAAAGCCAGATGGTGTGGTTTTAACTTAAAGCACATCTGGCTGTGTTATGTAAATGCCAACAGCTGGCATTCCCTCGCATGTGAAATCTCATTTTTGCGTTAAGCTCTCCACCGAGTTGGTTTCCATCCATCAATCCATCCATTATCTATACCTGCTTATCCTGAGCAGGGTCAATCCAATATCTGTACCCGCTTGTCCTGAGCATGGTCGTGGGGTGCTGGAGCCTATCCCAGCATGCATTGGGCGAGAGGCAGGACCAGTTGGTTTCCTATTTATGAAACAAAACCCTGGACAAGTGCTTGAATGCACATCCCTTCCCTGGTTAGGTCCAATGACTTGGTCTTCACAGGTCTGGACAAGCACTTTTCCTGTGGTTAATTTTTGAAATCACACGATTTACTGTCTAGCAAATATTTAAGAATAAATCTTTGGAGTACAGAGGAGTTATTTTCCCAGATAATGTCAGACAGAAATTTTTATTTTGTTATTCTGCTGTTCAGTCAATTTTGGTTTTTAATTTTAATGAGCTGTGTTTCCAGCCTGATCAGAGGGAGTTAGTTGTTCACAAAGCTTGTCTAATTAAATTAAATTCATAATCCACATTTGTTGCTGCATGATATGGTGCATGCACACACTGAATGCAATATAATTAAAATGGTAAATTGCCTAAGCAACATCAGACCAAATATGGCTATTGTAAATAAATACTCGTGAAGGATTACAGGCTGCGTTTTCACTTCCATTTTCTCAAAAAATTATTTACTTTTTTGTTTAATAATTTGTTCTACGACTTGTAGAAATGAAAGTATGTTTTGCCAAATATGCTTTTATTCAGTAATCATATAATATTTGCTTATTTATTTTTTAATAAATACAGAAATCACAGTAATTAGTTGTGTTTATTCATGCACATTTGCACTTTAGGAAAATAATCTTGGTGAATCCAGCATCTTTGGAAGAGCTCCTCGAGTTTTCAGCTCCATGCAAAAGCCATCATCTGCAGGAGTCATGTTCTGTTTTTCAGGGCTGGTTCTCATCCTGATCACATGGATCATGTTGATCTCCGTCCAACAGACGCTAACCATTTCACTCTCACAGCCCAGTGACTAACGTGGCACGCAATTTAATTTAATTCTCGTTGCTGCCGTCCAGTGTGTATGTACATATACGTACAGAGGGCGTATATATTGTAACCTGAAGGTCACAGGTTCGATTCCCAGGGCACTGCCATTGTACCCTTGAGCAAGGCACTTAACCTACATTGCAGCAGTGTACTGTATATCCGGCTCTATAAATGGATGCTATGTAATAAGTTGTAAGTCACACTGGATAAGACCGTCTGCTAAATGCCTGTAATGTAATGTAATGTAATGAGCCTTGAGCACTTTTTGTATTCAACAACCTTGCGTTTTCTGAAAACGTGCTCGCCTGCCCACCAATGGTAACGTTCCACAAAAAGACCTATCTCTGCACGCGGCTGACTGGATGTGTGGGCAGTGTGGTAACAGGTCGGGGACCTCATTACTGGAGCTGAACCGGCTGAACGGAGGCCAGCTGTACAAGGCCCTTTATTCCCCCGCATAAGAGCAAGGAGCCCGCGGGCTGTGGGGAGCAGCTTCAGTGCACCGCATTCGTCCCCACAGTCCTTTCATGGCGTTCAACCACTCCTTCACAGTTCTCAGCCTCGGCCAAAGCACTGAGGCGTTTTTGTGTGGGGGCCGGTCCCCCCCCCCCCCCGGGCCAAGCGAACGGAACCGCCCCAAAGAGTCTTTGACCTCAGAGCTAGAACCGGCCCAAAGTGTCCCTGACCGGGGGCTGGAACCTCCCCGAGCGATTCTGACCTCAGAGCTAGAACCGGCCCGAAGAGTTTCTGACCGCAGAGATCACTCGGTTGCCGTGTATTCACACAGACGTGCGACGGGTGGTTTTTACCGGGGAGCTGTGATCCAGGTAGAATGTTCTGGTGTTTTTCCACTGATGTGGAAGTATGGTTGTGAAATGCGTGTCTACAGCAATGTATCCTACAAAAGACACCCTTGTCCGCCTCTGCATATTGTTTGTTAACATGACACCTGTCAAAGCATCATTCAGCAGAGCCCAATTATGTACAGCCACTGACTCACACTACCTGTTTCCACCGATTACTCTGATTGTTTCTGTCTGTCATTTCGAGGGATGGGTTTGAAAACTGCCACATTCCTCTCCTCTGGGAAGGAGGGCTGGAAATTTTATCAGTATGTAAAAAATGCTACGCGCTCCCACGCCTAGCCAAGCCAAGCCCTGAAACATTTGGATCAGATACTAGTGAACCCCCGGTTCTCGTGCAATCACAGGAGTCATTTTAGACGAGAGCCCTACTTCACTCCATTCTCAGTAAAGATGAACTCTTCTTTGCAAAATACCGTCTGATTATCAATTGGATTTCTTGCCTTGTTGCAATTAATCACGTGTAGATTGTGGCAGGGCTGCAAAGATCAGTTCCTGAGAGAACCCGTGTGCATGCTAGATTTTGTTTGAGCAAATTACCCTGCCTTATTCAGTATAGCTAATCTGTTGTATGCACCAGCACTGGTTGACTGCTGTACTTCGCCACACAAAAATGTTTTAGCTAAGATGACAAATACAGTCTTCCGCGCTTCATTCCAAATTTTTCTTGGCTACCCCAGTGTGGAATGCCCAATCCGCATTTTAACCCCATCGCTTTGGTGTCCTGAGTCAAATTTGGGATGGCACATACTAGAATGTATGTGTCCTCAGAAGTGCCCTCTTGATGAACAGCAACAGGTGCAACTGGCACAAGCAGGTGCCCAATCAACCAGATGAGGGCGCTGTTGCTTGTTGAGGTGAAGCCCTGGCAGACTGATAACCCTCTTTCCTCTGGGTGACACTTTGGTCAGTTCTGTAATGCTTTGAATGGACCCCCATCCACAACCGACACTGGCACAGTTGGGATGTAATCCTGACACATCAGCTGTCATTAGGACTTTTATCAAAGATTTTAAATCAAGTAAAAGATTTTAACTGATCAAATGAAATCCAGAAACCTAAGTGAAGATTGTCACTCATTCATGGAAGATTGATTTTCGCCGATCACGTTCGATTATGCAGAAGGATATTCTGCGTGTCAGGTGTCTTTTTTCTCGAGTTTTTTTTTATTCCTGTCGTTTCTCGTGCCAGGTGAACGCTGCCCGGCAGGAGGCTCGGCTGCTGGAAGAGTGTGACCTTCTGATCGAGATCATCCAGCAGAGACGGCAGATCATCGGGACGAAAATCAAGGAGGGGAAGGTACAGCACTGCCGCATCGCACAGGTTGTCCGTTACTACTTCCTGCTCCGCTATAAGGACATCTGTAGACATGCAGGCAGGAGGGCGGTTTGCTGGGGTGGACGTCAGTGCTGTTGACCCACAGCTTCAGGTTAATTGATGAATATGTGCATTCTGTATCTGGCCTGTGAAAGCTGAGCTCAGGATTAATTTTGAATGCAGGCCAGTGGAATGGCTCTGGACTCTGTGTTACATGGAGCTGTTTGAATCGCACAAACAGTCGGCTCTGAATGAGGCATGCTGGGACAGCAAGGACCTCCGGTGTTTTTACACACAAAGGCCGGAGTTGGAAACTATCGTGTGATATCTGTACCCACTTGGGTTGTGCCCGTATGAGAATGAAATTAAATTTTCACGTCTGTGCAGGGAAAAAAGTGTGTCGGTACTTTTGCTTGAAACCCAATAGGCCATCCTGAGGAAGAGTAGTCATAGATTGGCTGGGCTTGGCAGTACTGGTGGAGGCTTTTAATTAAAAAAAAAAAAAAAGGTTGATATCAGAAATAGGCAACAAATCCTTTGAAGGGCTTGTTTTTTTTTTGTCTGTACAAAAAGGTCGGAGGTAACTTCCTTTCCGCTGTCTTGCATTACACTGAGTAAACCACAGGGGGGCATCATGCTACTGCTTTGAATTTGCTTTCTGTGTGTCTGTTTTCTATTTCAAAGCTATTATGAGGGTCTCATTTATTTCTTTTTTTATGTTTCAGTGTTCTCTTGAAGGACAAATAGAAAGATTCATGTGTACTGGCTCTCCTGCACCCAAAACAATAAGTAGCCATGTTCTGCTCCAACTTTAGAGAATCGTACAGAATGCAGGATGCGAGGCCCTGTGTCTCTGTGAGTAGAGACTGGACTGGGAGCTGTTTGAAGTGCTGGAGTACCGTGCTCTCTTGTTTTTTTGTTCCTGTCAGTACCCTAGCTGGTGCCCCTAGTGCATTTTGCACTTTTTTTGAGCTTGTTTTGTCCTGAGAGGGAATTTGGGAGTGCCATAACCACACCTGCATTCATTAAGCCCCATAATTAATCCAGATATAGTGGTTTGATGGACCAAAAAAGAAAAAGCAGAAGCATCTGCAAGAAGCAACTCCAGGACCGGAGTTGTCTGAGCCGACCTCTGAGAGTTTCACGTGTGTGATATCCCCCCCCCCCCCCACGTTTCTCCCTCTCCTTGTGTTTGCTCAGGTTGTCAGGCTGCGCAAACTAGCTCAGCAGATCTCCAACTGCAAGCAGTGCATCGAGAGATCCTCCTCCCTGGTCACGCAGGCCGACCAGACCCTCAAGGAGACGGACCACGCCCGCTTCCTGCAAACCGCAAAGAGCATCTCGGAGAGGTGAACCAACACAATTAGCGGGATGGAGTTTATTACATCTACAGATTTAAAACTCCCTGCAGAAATTGCAATAACATAAACTTAAACGTGAATAAGGAAGTATTGGATGACAGAATCCACTAATATTGATGTACTTTACATCTCAGAGTATCTATGGCAACGGCATCTTCTCAGATCCTGATACCGGAAATCAACCTGAATGACACCTTTGACACATTTGCACTTGACTTCTCCCGGGAAAAGAAGATGCTGGAAAGTCTGGATTACCTTACAGGTAGCGTGGATGCTATCGATCCTGCTTCTGTTATTTATTCACAATAATGTATTCGTTAGTCAATTTAGACAAAACTCCCATTGAAAGTTTTTTTTGTTCTCCCCTTGCCTGGATTTGTGATGAAAGCGTTGTGTGTGTGTGTGTTGCCGGCCTTGTCTCTTGATTGGATGCTGTTAGCACTGCAGGGCGAGGCAGTTCTGCGGGCACTGATGTCTCTGTGATTTAATGTGATGAAATGCTCACACCCCTGGGTGCCTCGGTCTAACAGAAATGCATTTTAGCCCATCTTGCTGCTGGCAACCGGTCTGTCCTGCTGCTGGGTCCCGCTATTCCAGCGCTACCTAGGAAACATGGAGCCACACCGAGCGGGGCCTGGAGGTTTTACGTTTAAATTGACGGTGTTTTGACCGGTCTGCAGTTTGGGGCCCTTTTCCTCTGAGAGGTTTAATGAGTGAGAGGGACCTGGAGGTTTTACGTTTAAATTGACGGTGTTTTGACCGGTCTACAGTTTGGGGCCCTTTTCCTCTGAGAGGTTTAATGAGTGAGAGGGACCTGGAGGTTTTACGTTTAAATTGACGGTGTTTTGACCGGTCTACAGTTTGGGGCCCTTTTTCTCTGAGAGGTTTTGTGAGTGAGGTGCAGTGTGCCAGGCTCACAGGGTTAAAAACTGACTGGAGTCACAGGAAGTGCCGACTCAGCAGAAATTCAGTGCTATTTGACTGCTTTCAGTTAGACTGAGGTCTAGACTTGATGGTAGTGAAAGCGTTTGTCATTAAATTTTGGTAACGATTTTAAGCGCATTACCATTTTGTGCTTTCATGGCGTTTCTGAATTTTTTTCAGGTTAGCTTTTGTTTTTTTTTTGTTTTTTTTAAACAACGATTTTGCTCAGGCTGAAAAGGCATCAGTATTGTCTATTGTGAAGCCATTTATGCACCCTTGAAGGTGTGAGGTCACAGACATGTGATTAGAATGTTCTCAACTGAACATTCTAATGCTGATGCAACAGCAATCGCTGGTGGTAGAAAGAAATGGAGTGCTAGAACACTGACTTGGAATTTTGAAAAAAAAAAGCCATTCCAATAAAACCAAACTCTTCAAAGGGTCAAGGAGCTGACTAAAATGAAGACGAATCTGCTCAATGTTCTCACTGCAGCACCAAATCCCCCCGGGATCAGAGAGGAGCTGTGCACGGCCTCCTACGACACCATCACCGTCCACTGGACGTCCGAGGATGAGTTCAGCGTCGTTTCCTACGAGCTGCAGTATACCATCTTCACTGGGCAGGCCAACGTCGTCAGTAAGTAACGCGCGGGAGATAAATGTTTGTCTTTTCCCAGCTGAACCCAGGTGACTGCTAACGGCACAAGAAATCTAATATTCAATCTTGGGAGTCGTGAAATATTTGAGTGTCAAATTTATCAAGGTTTTTCATCCCTCTCATGATAGTTCTTTGAGGAGTCAGGGAGCAAGGCAGCGTGGAGATGGTAATACGCTCTGTCTGCTCGAAGGCTGAATCCACTGACTCAACCAGCAGGTCCTGAAATTGACTTGGCTTCTATTCAGCGGCGGGCAGGAAGCTCATCCTGGCCGTGAAGCTCACGGAGGGCGATGCAGGGAGTCGAGCCGGGACGGTTCCCTTAATGCTCGCGTTATGCGCAGGGCTGCTTGGGTATTTGCGCAGTAACGGGGTCCCGGCATGCCAAACGAAGCATCGCGGCTCTTCTGCTTCGATGCGCAGCTCAGGCACGGCTGCCGCTCGGTCGGTTTGTTGTCCTGGATCGAGCAGAGCGACGCCCGAGGCGCTTCTCCTCACTGCGCTGTGGTCGTCGGTCTGTGAGCTCGCAAGATGCATTTCAGCGTGGAGTTTCAGTGAAGGGAACGAATGAGAAATATTGGCTGTTCTGCTTCTCAGAGGAAGGCTGTGTAGACAAAGCTATGTACAGTAGACCCCTGTCTGGGAGCTGTTTGAAGTGCTGGAGTACCGTGCTCTCTTGTTTTTTTGTTCCTGTCAGTACCCTAGCTGGTGCCCCTAGTGCATTTTGTACTTTTTTGAGCTTGTTTTGTCCTGAGAGGTAATTTGGGAGTGCCATAACCACACCTGCATTCATTAAACCTCATAATTAATCCAGAGATAGTGGTTTGATGGACCAAAAAAAAAAATCAGAAGCGACAGGGCAAATATACTTTATAGCGAAGGGTCTGAGCCTGTAGTGATGAACCAGACTTCCTGATGTGCAGTTATGCAGCAGCAGAAGCTCCATGATGAATGGATGACTGCATTATGATAAAGGGTCTCTGAGTATGGCTGCGTGTTACCTGAGGCTGTACTGTACATGGATTACCTTATCACATGGGCATGGGGTTTGATAAACACACACACTCACACACACACACACACACACACATACACACACATATATACACACACATACACATACTCACCCATGCAGGCACATGCGTGCACACACACACACACACACACAGACACACACATATATACACACACATACACATACTCACCCATGCAGACACGTGCACACACACACATACATATACACATATACACACATACTCACCCATGCAGACACGCGCGCACACACACACACACACACACACACACACATATACACACATACTCACCCACGCTGGGACACACACACACACCCCCACCCATCCAGGCATGTGCACACACACACACATACACACACATACACATATACACACATACTCACCCACACAGGCACGCACACACACATACATTATAATGTGTATAGTTTATATGGCGTATAAATACATGCTTGAAATATATGCATTATAAATACTGTATATGTGCCAGGGATAAAAAATGGCTGCCTCATGGTAGTCATGACAAACGGTTGGATTTTAAGGCCAATGCGGTGGTGCTGTCTCTTTGTGTAACACTTTAATGACACCTTGACAAATGCCAAAGCAGCAAATAGCTTCTTCATGCATCGCTAAACGATGGCACAGCACCCAAGTTTCTGGTTTCTGTACGCATACACCCCACTGCCATTGCCCTTGAACACATTTGCATACAGGTTGTTGGAAAAATAATGTCTTCCAGCTCGGGGTGGAGGAGGGCTGGTGGGGTTAAATTAACATAAAATAACTTCAAAAAAGGGTAGCACACTCTTAAACTATTTACCAAGTGTAATATGAAATTGGGCTGCAGTGATCTTTGTTTGCACAGCTGAAATTGCACATTAGAGGAGATTAGCTCTGAATCATTTCACTTTTGGGAAAATAGAACGTTTTTTGTCAGTCCATTTCCTGTTGCAGGATTATAGATCCTGTTAAACCCCCAGTGTCCATTGTTTGAGTCTGATTGTCGACTTCAGACTGACTTCCCTCTGAGATTATGAGGTTGTAATTAATGGATGGGAAATCCAGCGTCTTCCTCTCTCTTCGGTGGCTTAAATGCTGACTACATGCCTCCCTACCCACTAGCCCAGTCTACCCCACCCACTGACACAATCTACTCTACAGTGACCCAGTCTTCTCCTCTCACTGACCCTGGCTACCCCACCTACTGACACAGTCTACCCCACACTGACTCAGTCTACCCTACACTGGCCCAGTCTACTCTACACTGGCCCAGTCTACTCCACACATTGACCCAGTCTACTCCACACACTGACACAGTCTACTCTTCACACAGACCCAGTCTACCCCACCCACTGACAGAGTCTACTCCAAACATTGACACAGCCCACCAAACACTGACACAACCTACCCTACAAGCTTACATTCATCTGTTTGAGGCCTATTTATGAACACCACATGTATTGAGTGTATCTTTTCACATTTATAGAAATGTGCTGCGGTATGTTACTGAGGCGGAAATGTCCGTCGGCACGGCGACCCCTCTGAGCGCTCGACTCTGTTTGTGACGCAGGTCTGTGTAACTCGGCCGACAGCTGGATGATCGTGCCCAACATCAAGCAGAACCACTACACCGTGCACGGCCTGCAGAGCGGAACCAAGTACATCTTCATCGTCAAGGCGATAAACCAGGCCGGCAGCCGCAGCAGCGAGCCTGGCAAGCTGAAGACCAACAGTGAGTACGGCCAGCTCATATCTACAGAGTATTCAGGTCTACAGTGAGTACAGCCATCTTATATCTACAGAGTATTCAGGTCTACAGTGAGTACAGCCATCTTATATCTACAGAGTATTCAGGTCTACAGTGAGTACAGCTATCTTATATCTACAGAGTATTCAGGTCTACAGTGAGTACGGCCATCTTACATCTACAGAGTATTCAGGTGTACAGTGAGTATGGCCAGCTCATATCTACAGATTCAGGTCTACAGTGAGTACAGCCATCTTATATCTACAGAGTATTCAGGTCTACAGTGAGTACAGCCATCTTATATCTACAGAGTATTCAGGTCTAAAGTGAGTATGGCCATCTTATATCTACAGAACATTCTGGCCTACAATGCGTATGATCTCATATCTACAAAATATTCAGGTCTACATTGAGTATGAGCTCATATCTACATAATATTCTGGCCTACATTGAGTATGATCTGATATCTACAAAATATTCAGGTCTACATTGAGTTTGGTGATCTCAAATATAAAGAATATTCCTGCCAGTAGTAAGTCTGCTGATCTGACATCTACAGAATGCTCAGGCCAACAGTGTCATCCAATGGAAAAACAGCACCTGTCTGCCATTCAATGCATTATAGCCTACTGAGTCTATCAACTCATCTGCTATTTTATATCATGTTTATATCCTGACTCAAATGCCTCGAGTAGTCATACGACAACAATGCCATTCACGATTTTAGCATTGCACGGTCAGTAATGGGCACTAGCATTGCAGTAAAAACAAAAAACTTCCCCAAAGAAACAAACATTGACCAGTTTGACGGTCGATTTTCCAGGTCAGCCCTTTAAGCTGGACCCGAAGTCTGCTCACAGGAAGCTGAAAGTGTCACATGACAGCCTGACTGTGGAGCGGGACGAGGCCTCCTCCAAAAAGAGCCACACGCAGGAGCGCTTCAGCAGCCAGGGGAGCTACGGTGTCGTCGGAAACGTCTACATAGACAGCGGAAGGCACTACTGGGAGTCTCTGATTGGAGGAAGTACATGGTACGGCAGTCATGTGATCATATTAGCCAAGTTTTCTTTTTTCTTTTTTTTTTAGCTCTTTGTTAGATCCCACCAACATTAACCTCACTGATTTCAACCAATGACAGTGTTTTTTTTTCGAGAGAGCAAGGTAATTATTTGGTCCAATGAATCATTTTTTGACAGCATAGCGTAGCGCGACCCCAAAATGGAGTTCAAGAAGCTTCACGCACTGTCCTTTGTAGTCTTCCTCTCCTGTGACCTCCATCCTTGGCTTAAGGGGTGTAACATCTTATTGTTATTTCTCTGAACTGCAACTTCCAGTTTTATCCAAATTGAATTCTACTCATTTCATGTCAAACCGAACTCTCTAAACTGCCTGGTAGTCCTCTTTATTATCAGAGTGCTCCAGCTATATTCTCCGGGGTGTAGTCATTGTGAATTTCCATCTGCGTATTTTTTGATGAACCCTCTAAACTGTTGGGCTGTCGTTAACTACCCTCCGATGGGGAAATCGTCACAGCCAAGGGTTAAAGCAGAGTAGATGCACCTAGTAAATATTCCGTGCACGTTAGACTGGAGATTGAGATTCCTGTCTGATGACCCGTGGACTTAAGGAGTTGGGAGAGAATGACAGTGCACACCACAGTGATCTACAGTAGTCATAAAAGTGACTAGCGCCATAAATTTTCCACTGTTTCAGAAACTCACCTCAATGTGAAATTAATTCTGGAAAGTTCTTTCATCACCTCTCTTGTAGCCTTCACCGCAGGTGCGGATCTAACGCCTCCTCAGTTCTGTTCCGTGATTCAAACTCGTGCAGTTATTTTAAGGCCGCTTTTAAATAACAAAGTGCATTATTTTGGGGTGTGTGTTTGAACCAGTGTTAGGTACATACTTAGCTTTGCCTTTTTAAGATGTTTGAACAGTTACAGCATTCTGTAGGGGCAGTCAGGGGGGGCAGTGTAGTATCATGGGCAGGGGGCTGGTCTTGTAACCTAAAGGTCACAGGTTTGATTCCCTGGTAGGACCCTGCCGTTGCACCCTTGAGCAAGGGTCTTCACCTGCACTGCTTCAGCATATATCCAGCTGTATAAATGGATGCAATGTCAATGCTCTGTAAAAAGTTGTGTAAGTCACTCTGGATAAGAGCGTCTGCTAAACGCCTGTAATGTAATGTAATGTTTGTTTGTTTGCTTGTTTGTTTTCTGGGATTTTGGCAGGTATGCCGTCGGCATCGCCTACAAGTCGGCGCCGAAGCACGAGTGGATCGGGAAGAACTCGGCCTCCTGGGTCCTGTGCCGCTGCAACAACTCGTGGCTGGTGCGGCACAACGGCAAGGAGGTCCCGGTGGAGCCCTCGCCCCACCTGCGCCGCGTCGGCGTGCTGCTGGACTACGACGGCGGCTCCCTGGCCTTCTACGACGCCGCCAGCGCCCAGCTGCTCCACACCTTCGACATCGCCTTCGCCCAGCCCGTCTGCCCCGTCTTCAACGTCTGGAACAAGTGTCTGACCGTCCTCACCGGGCTCCCCATCCCCGACCACCTGGAGGGCCCCGACCTGCAGGACTGACTGACTGACTGACTGCAGGTCGCTACGGAAACCAGCAGGGGGAAATAAAACAAGTGAAACAAACAAAACAAACAAACAAACAAACAAAAAAACTCAAAAAGAGCGGTCTAGGAAGACTATGAATTTAATAAAGCCATAGCTTTAATTTTTTTTTTTTTTTTTTGCTATGCTGTTGCTGTACTAAATTAAAAGATTATAAATTATTTATGGGCAAAAATAATTGGATTGCAAAATACTACAGATTTTTTTTTTTTGCTTTTGCACATTAATGTGTTTACTACTACTATATTTATGCCGTAGTTGATTTTTGGGAGATTAAAAAATGATATATAACGTTTAAAAAATTTCTAAGGAGCTTATTTTGGGCGCAATTCTGTGTTGCTTTTTTCAGGAAGAAGTATAAGTCACGTGAAAAGAACTGAATCATAATGTTCTAAGCAATATTTTATTTCTCTCTCTTCCACATCTGCATGCTGATTAAACTTTTGAGAAGGTCAACTAAAGGTTGTATCCAACTGGACGCGATTCAGAGACAACAGTGCTCTGCATATTGCATAAATGGGCTCCATAGTTACTTTTCCTCCCTTGAATCTCAACTGTGATGATGTCACGTGCCATTGCACCAATGGAGTTAAAGTACGAGGTGTGGAGCCTCCTAACATCTTTCCTGCTGCGTCAACACTTTTGGGGTGACATCATAATATAGGACCAGGAGATGTGGTTCAGTTTTCAAAAGTGTCCATTTACACGACTCGCCGCGATCTGTTTTCAATCTGTACAAAGGGAACGTCAATATTTTTTTTAATTTTTTGGCTGGATTATGACAGTTCTATAATGAGTTACTTTAGAATGCAGCTTCCAGTTTACTTTGATTTTCCGTCACTGTGTTCATTCGTGGGGAAAATCCAGATTCTTCTGTTCTACGGTCCGCCTCGTTTTGTTATCATTTTAAATGTTTTATTGCCCTTGCGTTCTCCGACAGAGGTCCTTGCTTTGGAACTTAAAGGTTTGGGTACGTTGCTCTGGTTCGGCTGTTTAAGCACAAAAACACCCTGGGACTGGGACATTATGGGACCTTCCTGGGATAAATCCCTCACACATGCCCGGTGAAAAGACGTGACATTAGTTCTGCCAGTACACAGGCTCTTGATGGTGTAAAGATTTTCTTCCTGATATTTAGTTTTGTTTTGAAAAAAAAAATAAATAAATTACCCTTTCATGCCTTGCACTCTGACAGTAGGGTTGGATTGCAGAAGAAAAGCGCACGGACTGGTTAACTTTCCATTAACTGAAAGAAACTCCTGGGTGAGGCGAAATGGACGCAAGGGTGTGTAATGAACTGCAAGAAACAAACTGGCTGTACCGTACAGAGAACTCTTTTCCTTTTGCATCCCACCACGTTGCCATAGTGACCCGTTGGACAACTGAGGACGCACTTACAGCGAGAAGCTCACGCCTTCAAACAGCAAAGCAGTGCAATTGTTTATCCTGTATAGTTTTATTTGTGGGAAAGTGAAATAAAATGACCGGGCCCAGAACACTCTATCATGTCACTCCTATATTGCACACACTGACAGATTATTGCATAATTTTATTAATTTTTTTGCACCCTTTTTGCATGAACTGGTACACTGTGTTTATTTTGCTTTGCTTGCTTTACATTCCAATGTAAAGTCATTTTTGGGAATAATGAGGGGATTGCAGTGCTTACTGTCTGTGTTGTCCATAGCACTGATGAAGCTTACAGCTGTTAGGTTTCCAGAGTTTCCCCACTTTGAGTCCAGGGCTCAGTGGGATTGTAAAAAGGAATGTCAGGTGGCCATAGATTTCCTTCTTCCTTCTACATAAAGGCACTTCGCAGAGACTTGTTCCTAAGATTAGCTGATTAATTATTCTGAGAATTTCCTTCAGAGCACGGGCACTTTTTCCCTTGTAGGCTGAGGCTGATGTTCTGCATATCAACAAGGTCAATAATGTGAACCATCAGTTTTTTTGTTTTCGTTTTGTTAATCCCAGTATACAAGACAATTGTGTCCGCTTGCCTAAAAAATGCCAAAACAGAACAACAAATGAAAATATTTGGAAATAGAAACACCTTTAGGCAAACAATTGCAAAGTGACTGCAACAGTTTTTTGGTAACAACGAGACATGCTTCATGAGATATAATTTTAGTGGTTTAAGCTTTAATTTTGATTTTGAAAACTAAATGAGCCTTTTCAAAAAAAAAAAAAAATTTGTCACCAGGAGAAGGGTGCTGTATCATGTTGGCTTGCCATGTGTTTGCTTTTGAAAAGATTTATTTTTCATGGGTCAAAGACTGGCCATAACTAATGTATTTTTGGGGAAATGGGCTCAGCATTTGCCCCGGATACAAAAATATATTGTCCAGTTGCACTCATTTTGCACTCATGATATTGCATTCAAAAACAAGGAACGTGAATTTTTAATGTTGTGGTAGCTTGCTACTGTGGAAACTCTGCTCCACAGCAAGGGAGGAGATTATATGTAGAAAACGAACAAATCACATATGCTGCTCAATTAATAACATTGACAACACTGAAAAAATTACACCAGCTTTTGCCTAATGGGGCGGGGGGGGGGAGCCTTGGCTTTTCAAACAGGCAATAAACAACAAAAGGATATCTGCGAGAGCAAGCCTGTGATCAGTTGGTGTGACAATGCAACTTGCTTTGTCGCACTTGTAGCAGAATACCAAATAAATAAATAAATAACTCATTAATACTCTTCAAACATAAATGAATGCTATATGAAGTATTAGATTTTTTTTTTTACACTGCCTGGCCAGGCACAGGAAATATTAATAATGTTTCGGAAATGTACCGCTTCATGGATACGTGTGGGGACCTCAGTTTGGAGGGTTTACTCAAATGTATATCTGAGCACTTGTCAGAACCCCTTTCACTGACATGAAGAGAGCGATACACGGAGTAGATAATATGATCACCTTGTATAGATGCTAATGTATACCACACACGCTCACTCTTTATCTGTCATCTCAAGGAGACATTGATACCCAGAGCATTAAATCAGTGTATCGGTCAGATTTGTGGCTTTGTAGGGACAAGATCTGGGAGGAGCACAATGCAGTTTGTCCACTCTGGTGCTGTCATGTTTTCTGCTTCAGAAAGGGACTCGTATGGATGAAGCTGGAAATTATCCCCCAGCCACAGGACGTGAGTGAAGACATTTCCTACAGCCGTGGATGCACTCTGCGATAAGTATGTCATCTTTAATCAAGCAGAGGGACACGTTCGGTTGGATGCCCCTGGACCCCCTCCAACTCTATCCACCCCAAAGTAATGCTGCAAATTATTATTTTTTAAAATAACTCTTCCCACTCTGCAGTTGTAGGTCTGAGAAATTACGGCACAAAATTCTACTGGGTGCCACTGAGTTCCTTTCACTTGCTGGACTATGAAACCTACTGTATGTGGCTGATTACTTCTATCATTTCTAAATGGTAAATGGACTGCATTTATATAGCGCTTTACAATTGATGCCTCTCATTTGCCAGAGCAGTTAGGGGTTAGGTGTCTTGCTCAAGGACACTTCGACACGCCCAGGGCGGGGTTTGAACCGGCAGCCCTCTGACTGCCAGACAATCGGTCTTACCTCCTGAGCTACGTCGCCCCATTTGCCATTTACCATTTACCATCATTTCTGTACTAAAATAAATGCAGGTGTCTTTAGATGGGTACCACTTCACTTCAGCATTAAATGTACTGCACAGTGCTCGCAGTTTAGTCCCTATTATCATTTCCCTCCCTCTTCAAAAAGTAGATTTCATCAGAAACCGAAACGAGGTTCTAGGGAGCATCTGTGCTTCGGCCCACCCTGGAAGTTATACCTTGCTGGTCACCAGCACAGGACACCCCAGGGGCTGTAATTGTGTGTGTGCGTTTTTTTTGTTTGTTTGTTTGTTTGTTTGTTTTTTCCACAACAAGGCAATGAGGAAATTGAAGAGAGGGGAAGTATAAGGGAGTGTTGGGGGCTCTATTGTGCTGTGATTTTCCAACTCAGGGCTGAGCTGAGCTTTCATTACATTGTCATTATTGTACAGCTTACTGATTGAGGAAATAGCCTTAATGGACAATACAAATGCACAGTCAATGTTAATGGTATGGATCAGACAAATAGTATATGAGAAACAAATTCAGCCATATCTCCCTTTTGATTTTTATTGATTTTCCACCACCAGGTAAAACATGACAGTGCAGATGTAACAAACACAGACACCTTAGCTCCAGACTGCACTAACAGCACAGGGAGAGTTTATCCATACTGTGTTTGAAGTGTCATCTAGTCTAATGAAGTATTTCAGGCAGAAATGTCTCTATTTGAAATACATTTATTTTATTTCAGTGCTGTTTATATTTGTCTAACACCTTTGTTTAGTTAGATCATTTATTATTTATCCAGAACCAAGGTCAGAGCAACAACCATTGGCAACAACTTCTTAGAAACACCATGCGGCGTACAAACTGTTTGGAAATGTCACGTTAAAATGTCATTTTCACATGGAGGTATTGCACCACCTAGTGGTGAACTTCATCAAAGCCTGAAAAATGTAAGGACGTAAATTCAAATAGATTAATTGTTACAAGCAAACAACACAATTTAATGTAAGCGCAGCTAAATTAAAATACAGATAATAGATGTTATACATTTTCACATTACATTTGAAGTTTACATTTGCTTTTACACTTAATTGATTTGCAAAGATGACTTGTTTTTAAAAAGCTCTGGGAAAAAGAGGACAACTTTCATGTAAAAGTATATTAATGCAATTAACACACACAGGCCAGAACAGATTTTAGTTTCACAAAACGTCAAACATTTTCAAAATACTACGAAATTCCGTTCAATTCAATTTTATGTGGATATGGTGGTTTTTACGTGACCTTCACAAACGTATGAAAGGGAAAATTAAGACAAAGTTGACTGAAAAATGCTAGCTAAATATATATCAAATGCAATGCAAAGAGAAGAATTTACAAAACAGGAAAGTTTTTAACCTGAAACCCGGAGTTCAACGTCCACTGTATCGCAGCTGATTGAGAACTTGGGGCGGAGTCAATTTGAATCTCATAGCCAGGTCACTGGGTGTGGTAAAGTCAATCAGGAAGAGGCGTTCAACGACAGATTTGCTAATAGCTGCATTCAAGTTTGTAAGGAGATTTGATACAGACCACTGCTGTCCCAGCATTTCCACGGAAATTAAACCAGAATGTAAGAATGATTTTCTAATACGTATCACTACACATCTTAAAACAGTTAGCATTAAATTCCGCTGAAGGCCTTAGCAAAACTTTCCCGCTTTGTAACGAAATCACTGCAGTGGCAACACTGTTGTATTTAGAGTTGCCTACACGTAGCTAACAGCTAGCTGCGGTTGCTAAAATATTGCAAGGTCGCGTTCAACTTTAAACACACAGTGGTTATGTAAACATTAAGTCAACTTAATTGTATGTATATTGTAGATATTGGAATGATGTTATTGCCGGAGATTAAGCACATTTTTGCCATTGTCTGTTCCTCTACGACTGCGTTCACACAGCGAGCAATTCGGTTGATGGGTTGTTCAACTGTAGGCCTACTACGCTGAGGGAGGGGCTGGAGCTTCCCGTTGTATCCTCTTAGTAGTCTCGAGCATCTACGTACTTTTGAGGAGAAATAACGGAATCATGAAAAGCGTATATTTAGCCACATTATCATGTATTTCATATCCCATGTAGTTTCTGTATGTCAGAACACTGATAAATATTATTTGTTACTGCTATCTCATTAGCCATGTATCTCTCTATATCTCACTCGTTAGCCACCTAACGACCTCTATCCGTCTTGCTCGCTAGCGATTTCCATATTTGGCTGCCTAGCCAGCGATCTATGTCCTCTCACAAATGGTGTCATCGGTTTGAGAAATAGCAATCCCGAAAGTCTGATTGGCTGTTGATGGGCAATGCCCGCGAAAAGTTGAACCATGGGCAACATTCGGGAAACTTTGGTTGCTGAATTGCCCAGTTGCTTAGTTGCTGGACGTCGCTCAGCTACATAAGCCGCGTTTCCACCAAAAGTACCGGGAACTTTTTGTCCCAGGAACTAGCCTACTTTTCAAGGAACTAAAAGGTTCCTTCAGCCCATTGTTATCTGCGTTTCCACCGCGGTCTAAAGTCCCGCGAAGATTAGGCAAATTATCCCACTGACGTATGAAAAAGCGACGTTGTCGTCGGTCCATCTGTCCTATGATTTCTTCTGTAACCCCATACTACCACCAAAGTAGCCTACATTATTTTCTAATAACCGGGACAGCCCGGAGGGGTTTATTCCACTTATATACAACGGGTTACCAACAATGACTATATATGGTTACTTTTGTATTTATTGATTTTTATCGATTTAATCACCTGGAATTGAAATATTCTTCTGCAGCCGTTTGGGCATATTTTACCGTTGTCAAGCAAAACTGTTGTTGGTAGTTGAACTTGGACCGTTGTTATGCAACAAATAGGATATAACAGGCCAATAGTCAGATTGTAACTGTTTTATAAATCCTCTCAATCACATTCATTATGTTTTTATGCGAACATTCACTTTCATGTCTTGACATCCGAGGCGACAGAATGCATTCACATTTCCAATATAACTGGCAACAACAGCAGAAAACATGCACACGTTGTAAACAATTTGCTGTTTGATTACTTTCTCATCTTCAATTCCATGTAGGCTAATCGCAAAATGACAAGAATAGAACGAAAACTCGGACTTGAGTGAAAATTTAAATTAGCAGTGGTACAGCCACTGTTTGCTTTCCTTCGAAGTTACTGCTAGCCGAGCAGCGAAGTGTGCCCTCCAGATGCGAACCATGCACCATAAATTAGTCCATAGTCTTCCTGGTCTTTTTGAGTAAAATTACGGCAGTCTGAAAAAGCTAAAGGGACGATTACTAGAATTAACCTGTTATTTTACCCTGACAAAAAGTGCGGAAGGTGATTTCCAGTTTGCTTTCACTGTATCACCAATGTGAATTAGGCAGAACTACCGCATACCTCACATAACTGTATCAAACGTTTTGAGTCAATTACAACGGGCTAACAAAGAAAATCCGGAAGAAAATATTCAGCAACCGAATTAATCCGTTTGAATGTTTTGGTACGTAATATGCTGTCCCAGCACGAATGCTTAGCATTTTGTAAAACAAATACTAAAGCAAGAAAAGAACAGAAGAGCACACGTTATAATTCCAAGACGTTGGCAGGCTATAACCAAAACTAGGCTACTGCGCCGCATAACATACAAGTTTGATTTGAAGTTATTATGAAAATAAATCGGTTTGCGGCTGCAGATTTTTAAACATGGTGGTTGAAATAAAACAAATAACACTGCAAGTAGTCGACCAATCAGAAATTTTCAGCGCTTGCGCCCCACCCCAAAGGTTCCGGTACTTTTGGAAAGTACTACCCCCCGAGCAGGAACTTTTTTGGGCGTAAAATAAAGCCCCCGGAACTAAATTTAGACCCTAGTTCCTGCGGTGGAAATGCACTGAGTTCCTCAAAAGGTTCCTAGTTCCGGGGTAAAGTTCCTGCGGTGGAAACGCGGCTATAGAGAATGAATGGGCTTCCAGCAACTGGTAAACCAAGTTTCTGGCTGTGTGAACGCGGGTAGCTAAACACAACTGAACACCGTCCAATAGCGAGCTGACTGGCTATATTCTAGAAAACTGTACGGTACTATTGATATGTTTCTGTTCCAGGTACGTTTGAAATGAAATGTTATTTCCATGCTGTGTTTATATTGCGTACTGCTTTTGGTGGGGGGGGGGGGGGGGGGGGGCGACTCAAGCATGATTGATTAATGATTGTAACAGGAAGAAGGTACATGCCCTTCACATAGCGATCTTACATTTCTCAACCTAATTCCCGATGGATTAGCATCTGAGAGTGAGACCTCATCCGGTTGGGACATTAACACCTGTCCACTAAATACCATAATGGGTAATTTATCATTATTATTTTCCTCATCCCTTTGTGAGCTGTCTAGCACTACTTAGCTAACAATGGGTTCTTTTCTCAAAGGCACGTGAAAGCATGCTGAAATGACTACAAATGTTTCCACAGAAAGCTGGACTTAGTCTCTTAGTTCTGTGGGAATAAGGCTCATTGCTGATGGCATGATCGTTCAGAACTGTGGTGGTTTGACGTGCTGAGATGACAACGAACGAGAGAAAAAAAGGCCTGCCGTCCCTGGGTGGGCTCGAACCACCATCCTTTCGGTTAACGGCCGAACACGCTGGCCGATTGCGCCACAGAGACCTGCTCAGGGAATGCATTATGGCGCAGAACTTTCTCTGCAAGTGATTAGAGGTGGTCTGTAAGGGAGGATGGGTTAACCAACCAAAACAACTGAATGGCCCTGTCCTGTTTCTCGTTAACGATATATGAATGGATGACGGGACGCCGCTATTTTCAGTGGGCAAGAGGGGAGGCCTATCACATCACTTCATGATCGGCCTCAAAGTCCTGCATTGGATTTTGGGAATACACAAGATTGCACAGGCTCCTATTCTCCAGTTTGTGTTACAAAATATCTACTCCTTGTAGTAGCTGCTCTGTAGAATTTGTTTGATTACAGCATTGAGGTTAGAATGCAAAATCATTATGACATTTTGATGTATTCCTCATATTCTCAAAATAAATTGTGTAATATGTAGTGTGGATGATAGTTTCTCACTTTCCATCCGTCAAACCTCCATCGGAGTTTGAGGATTTTTAGGGGACTTATTCTTCAAATATTACAGCATAGTCCTACGAGGTTGTAGGTTCATGACGTCATTATTTGTGCTGAGAAGCCCAAAAATCGTTACTTCCCCTGCCACATGCTAGAAGAGAAATCCTGGTTTTTCACAGCTTGCTTCTGCAAAGTCAGGGAGAGGTTGAAAGGCAGCATGGTGTTTTATTTGAACCATAAAATAGTCCATAGCCTGGCTAGCTCAGTTGTTAGTTCAGTCTGTAGCGCATGAGTTTTAATCTCAGGTTTGTGGGTTCAAGCCCCGTGTTGGGTGTCCTGTTTTCCTTGTGTGCTGCAGACATCACAACGCTTCTCAGAGGTAGTATGTGGTATGATGCAAGTGTTGGAAAATGTCAGTTTCACATGGATGTATTGCACCACCTAGTGGTGAACTTCATCAAGGCCTGCGGAAGGTAATAGGTCAAAATCAAAGGTTTATTGTTACAAGTTTAAATGTAAATGCATTTCAATGTAAGAGCTGCTAAATTAAAATACAGATAACGGATGTGATGCATTTTCACATTACATTGGGAGTTTCTATTTGCTTTTACTCTTAGTTTGATTGCAAAGAAGACCTTTTTTCCAAAAGCTCTGGGTGGATTTCCTGAAAAAGGATATTAATGCAATTAACAGACAAAATCCGGAACAGCTTTTAGTTTGACAGTACTTCAAACATTTTCTAAATATTAATGAAATTCAGTTCAATTGATTTTCTGTGGTTATCGTATTTTTGACAATGTGACTTTCACAAATGTACTGAAGGGAAAATGAAGACAATTAAAAAATGCATAGAACATGCAATACTTCCTATTCAGACACATCATATTGGAGATTCAGTAAAATAAGTAAAAGAACATAAAATGCTATATGAAGAGCAAGATTTACTAAATTGGATGGTTTTTAACGTTCTCTGTCTCGCAGAGGCATGAACATGCCCTTCGTGAAGGAGCTTTTCCGCTTGGTTCAGTGGTTCACTGCTGGTGAGGTAATAGCTTAGAATCGCGGTGGTTTTATGTGCTGTGAGCTGCGATGACTACAAATGAGAGTAAAGTGTGCCTTCCCGTGGTGGCTCGAACCACAATCCTTTGGGAAGATGGCGGAACGCCCTGACCAATTGCGTCGGAATTGGTGAATAATAGTCCGGGTCAGGGGAGGGACAATGGAAAATGGAGGGAAGATACGGGAGCAAAATGAGGGGGGCGGAATGAGAGAAAAAAGAAGAAAGAACAATTGAATGAGTTTAGGATTCTTCTGCATGTGTTTTGATGTAGCAGTTTTCATATAATTAGGTGAATTATTGAAGATCACTGCATCTTTTCATTTTAGGGGAACATTGGTGGGGGTGCAAAGGTCACGTATTTGATTTCCACGTGAGATATATAGAATCTAATTAGGTGGGTCATAGAAACTCTTTGTCTTTTGCTCAAGGAGCACATCAAGGCAACATCACGGTCCTGCAGATTCCTTCTGTACAACATCAGAAGGATTCGACCATACCTGACAACGCACTCCACCCAGCTTCTCGTCCAGGCTACGGTGACCTCTCGCCTTGATTACTGCAACTCTCTCCTTGCAAGCCTGCCAGCTTGTGCCATACAGCCACTACAGATGATTCAGAATGCCGCTGCCCGACTCATCTACAACCTTCCCAAATTCTCCCACGTCACTCCTCTGCTGCGATCACTCCACTGGCTACCGGTTGCTGCCAGGATCCGGTTCAAAGCCCTGACCCTTACTTACACTGCAGCCAACAGGACAGCCCCATCTACTTGCAGGACATGATTCGATCCTATGTCCCTGCTCGACCACTCCGCTCTGCGGCAACAGGGTGCCTTGTAACCCCTCCCACCCGACCAAAGGGATCACAGAGCTTCTCCACCCTAGCTCCCCAGTGGTGGAACGAACTTCCCGTCCCTCTCCGAACCTCCCCCTCACTACCCATCTTCCGCCGTGGCCTGAAGACTCATCTCTTCAGACTATACCTAGACTAACCACCACCACGCTGTATGTTTCACTCTAAATCCCCCCCCCCCCCCCTTTTCATGACACTTGTTACATGTTGCCCCATCCCAGCACTTTTGATAATTTGTATTTGTCCTAATACTGTAGCTTATTCTTCTGCCTAGTTGGCTTTGCAGAGGTTAGGTCTGAATAGTGTTCACTGTGTGAACTAAACTGTGTTCTTGGCTAGAAATAGCTGTACAAAATAAGTATGGTATCTTACTGAACCTGTGTTTAGTAGTTGTCTGTGACCATGAAATGCACTTTTTGTACGTCGCTTTGGATAAAAGCGTCTGCCAAAAAAATGTAATGTAATGTAATGAGAGCAGGGAGAGTGTTCAGTGAGAGTAGGGACAGTGTTCAGAGAGAGCAGGGAGAGTGTTCAGGGACAGTGTTCACAGAGAGCAGGATTCAAACTCTGAGGCGACTGTGCTATTCACTGCTATCCACCGTGCCGACCTAGTGATTTCCTTTTAAAGATTTTTCTTTTCTCTGAATAATGGTATAGTAATAGTTTTTTAAATATTGGTAAGCATAGAAAGCATTTGATAATCAAACCTTGTTTTTTGTTCATTAATTAAGGGTGTCAGTAATACTGGAGGACACTGCATACGGTAGGGGTGCATCTGAACCAGAATACCCCTTACAGAAATGCACAGCTTTGTATATTTTCTCTTCCAAAAAGGTGATCAAACATGCTTGGAAGAGTAGTTTGGTGGAAAGTAGAAAAGTGAGCATTAAAGAGACAATAAACCAAAGGTAATTTATTGTGCAGAATAATATGTTTAAATTTCCCAACATGTTAATAGGTGTATTCAGTAAATGGTTCAATACATGTGTACAGAAGCCTCCACCAAACCAATGATCAACATAGTGAGAGTGTTACGTCCCCAGCCTCTGCTTGCCTGAGTAGTACAGGTGGAGGTAATACCCAATTGCTTAATTGCTTGATTGCCTCCACCTGCCTGTGGCCCAATATAAGCCCTGCAGTATGAGGCTGGGGAGTTTTCTTCTTTCAGGGTTCTTTTGTGTGTGGCTTGTGGTTTGATTTGGTTTTGTGTTTGTAGTTTTTGTGAAGACCTTTCTGTTTGAACTTGGTGGGTTTTCCTTCGTTTTAGTTTAGTTTAGTTTCCTTCCGTAACAAAATGGGGGCTCGTCCGGGATCCCGGACGAGCCCCCATTTTGTTACGGCTGGCTCGACTGGCCGCAACAAACAAAGTCCAGATGCACCAAAACAAGACAGAAACTGATCTAAAAACACAAACTCAGACATTTATCAAATCTAAAACACAAACTAAAACGAAGGAAAACCCACCAAGTTCAAACAGAAAGGTCTTCACAAAAACTACAAACACAAAACCAAATCAAACCACAAGCCACACACAAAAGAACCCTGAAAGAAGAAAACTCCCCAGCCTCATACTGCAGGGCTTATATTGGGCCACAGGCAGGTGGAGGCAATCAAGCAATTAAGCAATTGGGTATTACCTCCACCTTTACTACTCAGGCACGCAGAGGCTGGGGACGTAACACCCCCACCCATAAGACAAAAAAAAAGACAAAAACTAAAGGTCTTTTTTTTTTTTTTTTTTTTTTTTTTCAAATTACAAAACAAAACTAAAACAAAAAAATAGATACCAAATGTCCCCAAGTTTGTCCACAGAAGTCTGCCACCGTCACTGCAGGGAAGTGTGTGTCTGCGCGCGGCATCCTCGCCGCCGCAGGGACCTGTGTGTCTGCGCGCGGCGTCCTCGCCGCCGCAGGGTACTGTGTGTCTGCGCGCGGCGTCCTCGCCGCCGCAGGGTACTGTGTGTCTGCGCGCGGCGTCCTCGCCGCCGCAGGGTACTGTGTGTCTGCGCGCGGCGTCCTCGCCGCCGCAGGGACCTGTGTGTCTGCGTGCGGCGTCCTTGCCGCCGCAGGGTACTGTGTGTCTGTGCGCGGCGTCCTCGCCGCCGCAGGGTACTGTGTGTCTGTGCGCGGCGTCCTCGCCGCCGCAGGGACGTGTGTGTCTGCGTGCGGCATCCTCGCCGCCGCAGGGTACTGTGTGTCTGCGTGCGGCGTCCTCGCCGCCGCAGGGTACTGTGTGTCTGCGCGCGTCCTCGCCGCCGCAGGGAACTGTGTGTCTGCGCGCGGCGTCCTCGCCGCCGCAGGGTACTGTGTGTCTGCGTGCGGCGTCCTCGCCGCCGCAGGGAACTGGGTGTCTGCGCGCGGCGTCCTCGCCGCCGCAGGGAACTGGGTGTCTGCGCGCGGCGTCCTCGCCGCTGCAGGGAACTGGGTGTCTGCGCGCGGCGTCCTCGCCGCCGCAGGGAACTGGGTGTCTGCGCGCGGCGTCCTCGCCGCCGCAGGGAACTGGGTGTCTGCGCGCGGCGTCCTCGCCGCCGCAGGGAAGTCTGAGTGTCCGTGGTCTCAGAAGTGGGATGGCAGATCCCGGACGAGCCCCCATTTTGTTACGGCTGGCTCAACTGGCCGCAACAAACAAAGTCCAGATGCACCAAAACAAGACAGAAACTGATCTAAAAACACAAACTCAGACATTTATCAAATCTAAAACACAAACTAAAACGAAGGAAAACCCACCAAGTTCAAACAGAAAGGTCTTCACAAAAACTACAAACACAAAACCAAATCAAACCACAAGCCACACACAAAAGAACCCTGAAAGAAGAAAACTCCCCAGCCTCATACTGCAGGGCTTATATTGGGCCACAGGCAGGTGGAGGCAATCAAGCAATTAAGCAATTGGGTATTACCTCCACCTGTACTACTCAGGCAAGCAGAGGCTGGGGACGTAACAGAGAGTATTTTCATTACTGTATATCATCATATGTTTTGTATCTCAAGAAAAGAGGTGTAGCCTAGGGCGTTCACCTCTCCACAGAAACATGACATCAAATGACATTTTGATTACTTGTGAATTATTACAAGAAGCAGTTCACCGACAGTGGGCATTTCAATAATGAGTAAACACAAGTGGACTATATCAGGGGACCAGTTGTGTGCTGGATTACAGATACGGATAATTTTATTGGTTGAACATATACACAGTGTTGTCTCTGCACACCCTTAGTACATAGCTTTCAATTTTAGAAATAAGTGCAACAATGTAAATGGTAGTGAGAGCTTTCTCTCAAAATTTGAGGGCTTCAGGGGTAAACTGCGGTGCGGGAAGCTGACGAGCCACTCAGATTGCTTTGCTCAGGTGGTGAAGGTTTCATTATGGTAAATCACATGGGTTAAAGAAAACAGGAAACTGAATAAAGGAAGTGGCTATGAGGTGAAAGGATGTAACCTGGGTGGGGGTGGTTGGACAGATCTACAGATCTCCAATGTCGTCTTCTCCCCCCCTCCCCCCTTCCCCCGCCTGTCAAAGAGTGGCAGGAAAAGGGGGGATGGGGTATTTCTTGCTTCTTGTTGAATGAATCTCGGCTGTTATCTCTTGCAAACAGTATTGTAGCATTACAAAGGAGAATAGCTCAGTTTTTGTAACCCTTTTGCATTGTATCTTCAATTTTTTTCTTAACATAATTCACTGCTGGGTCTGTTACAGCATGGAAGGCTCTCCCTGCGGCCTCTGTGGGAGACTGTGCTTCCGTTGCTGCTTTTGCCCCTTTAATCCCACCCACACAGGCCCCTGCTATAGCTGCTGCTCCCAATCCTATCCCTGCGACTGCTGATGCTGCAACTACACCCTCTGTTGTGGCTAACGCTGCAGCTATAGCACCAGCAGCACCAGGTGAACTACACGCCTGTGCTATAACACATGGCAGTAATACCGCAACTACACCGACACATGCTAAAGCACCGAGTAATGCACCCAGCAGAACCCCTGTTGACACACCTGCTGCCAGTTTTAAAATCCTTTTCATTACACTCTGTTTGGCCTTTTCTCTGTTTTTTCCCTTTGCCATTTCCTCTTCAATGGCTCGTTCCACAGCTTGGAGCATCTCGTTGGTGTAGTGCTGGCCTCCATTCCGTTCCACCATCTGATCAATCGTGTTCATAAGCTTTTTGATTTGAGCGGCGTTGCTTCTCTCATCATCGGGGCCTTCAGTGGGATTGTTCCAGTATTTGTTATCGATGACATGAAGCCGGCCTCCACACTTTTGGACAACTGTTTTCAGGCGGTCATTTTCATCCACAAACTGCTGGATGGTCATGTCATCTTCGAGCTCATTTCCGTGGGTAAACAGGACAACAGCGTACTTCAGAGCCTCCTCCCCAAACATTTTCAAAATTTCTTCCACTGCTTTCTTCTCCTCCTCTGTGTGTCTCCTCACAGGCAGCACGATAAGAAAAGCGTGAGGTCCAGGGGAACACTCTGTGATGCACTTGGATATCTCAGCTTTTATCTCTTCACCAGTGCACTCAGTAGAAAAATACCCTGGTGTGTCAACCACAGTGATTTTCCTTCCATCAACAGTGTTGGTTGCAGCCTCACATGTAGCTGTATCAGAGTTTGCACGGCATGATGTTCTGAACAGGTTCTCGCCCAGAATGGTGTTGGCTGTGCTGCTCTTCCCAGCTCCTGTCTTACCCACCATAACAATCTTCAGATCAGCTGACCCTAGGAGAAAAAGATGTTATTTAAATCAAATAAACAGAGGAAAAACTTAGTGAAATTACACTGTACGAGCCAAACACTTTTGCTTCTTGTCTAAATTTTCGCTTTGAAATGTAAAATTACGGCTAAAGACAATTCCTGGGCCACTGTTCAGTCAGGATGGAATCTGTGCAATAGTGCAGGTGTGGTAAGAATGCAGGTGTGTGTACGCACATATAAGAATAGAACACTTGATATGCTATTTGAGCAATAAATGTATTTCATGAAAGTCATGCTAGAATCACCAGTAGTTCTTTATCACTTGTTCACCCATTACATAACACATCTTCTGTTCAATAGAATTTCAGCCCACATACGTACACTGAACTAAAATTAAAAAAAAACAAGTTTAGTTGAAACTGTAATCTGTTAAAACACATGAAAACATTTGGAGAAACGCTGAGTTTTCTTACCTTCCATTCCACTGCACCAGTAACACCGTATGACTAGACAAACCTGAAGGAAATACTGCTGGGCAGTAGCTGGTGTAACTGAATGTTTGCAGTTGATAAGCTGAGATTTTGTATGACCCTAAACCACATACAGCTGAATGCCTGCTCTTTCTTCCGATGACGTTGATTCCCTGTGTTCAGAGTTGCCTCTTAAAGTGGCAGTACCCTGCAAAATGAAAACTGGGTCCTGTTTTTTCTTCAAGATATTTGTTTGACAATGTGACATCTATAAGACATCTACCATGGATCCAGGCTGTTGTCTACACCACAGGGGCAGAATTTGTGCGATTGCGAGTGAAACAACTGAACTATATTTATCATATCCATGAAACACAGCACATATGAATGCAGTTATGACAATTAATCATCTGGAGGTAGAATGAGCCCATAGTCATGTATCCCATTAATTGTGGTCTCTTCTGTTACATAAGTTCAGGTAATTTTACTTATGTTATTAATAAGATCCTATGTGAACCTTGAAGGTTTTAGGGTTAAACTGCAGTGTAGCCAGCTGACCATCAATCAGTTTGCTCTATACAAGCGGCGAAGGTTTCTTTATGGTAAATCACATGGACTTAACAGAAACTGAATAAATAAACTCTGAGGTAAAACTACGTAATTAAAGGGATGGGGGCAGATCTCTAATATCCTCATGTATACTCTCTTCTGGTCCTAGTTCTTAGTTCTCAATATCTTAAAAGATTTAACATTATGTTCAATGCTGAAATACGTGCGTTAGCTGGCATGAATTATAAGTGAAAACTAATATTAGTTTGGGTTGAATGCGCTTTACCTGTCGCCAGAGAATTCGTCCATTGGAAGCTTTGCAAAAGAGAGAGAGAGACGGTCTGTACCTATGGCAGCGGCAGCGTCTGACTGCGGCTTGCATCTGCAAGTTTGTTGTTTGCATTCCAAACATGTTAATCGATGGGAAATTATCCTGTGTGAAATCGTAAACATATGAAAAAAATATCTGCGCTATTTGCAAAAAGAGCACAAGCAACTAGGTGAACTACTAGTAAAACTTGGTAGTCTAGGTGGTCTTGCTATAAAGCTGTTGGATGAGTGGCGTACAGAATGTTGATGTGGAATAAGAAGAAATAATGAGAACACTGAACTCACTTTTTTAGTGAACTTTGTCTAGGTCCCCATCGTTGATCAAACTTCCAGTTCCACTATAAACATGAAAATGAAGCTTCTAATTGAGATCCGCTTTTTCAAGCACTTGAAATACTGTCACAGTTCAAAACCTTTTCTTCGATCCACCATAATTACAAATACATTTCATAGCACGATGGCAAGTTGTTAGGAGAAAAATACCCTGGTGTGTCAACCACAGTGATTTTCATCCCATCAACAGTGGTGGTTGCAGCCTTACATTTAGCAGTATCAGAGTTTGCACGACATGATGTTCTGAGCAGGTTCTCACCCAGAATTCTGTTGGCTGTGCTGCTCTTCCCAGCTCATGTCTTACCCACCAGAACAATCGTCAGATCAACTGACCCTAGGAGAAAAAGTTGATATTTAAATCAAATAAACAAAGCTACATTGCACTGTATGAGACACAAACATTTTTGCTTGTTAATCGTCTAAATTTCCGCTATGAAATGTAAAATTACTGCTAAAGACAACTCCTGGGCCACTGTTAGTCAGGATGGAATCTGTGCAATAGTGCACGTGTGGTAAGAATGCAGGTGTGGGTACACATGTAAAAATAGAACACTTGATATGCTATTTGAGCAATAAATGTATTTAATGCAAGTTGTTTCCTATGCTAGAATCACCGTTAGTTCTTTATCACGTGTTTCACCCATTGCATAACACATCTTCTGTTCAATAGAATTTCAGCCCGCATACGTACACTGAACAAAAATAAAAAATATTTAAAATAAAATTAAAATAAAAAAATAGAGAAGAGTTAAAGTGTATTTCATGTTTATCTAATCATCAATAATCAGCATGGGACAAAGTATGATATAGTCAAATTCAAATCACTGCTAATACGGAAGATAGTACATCTACCTCCGCAGTTCTTCTTGGTTTTTTTCTCTTTTTTTCAATGAATTATAACGTATTTGACAAAACATGAAAATGAAGCTTCTAACTGAGATCCGCTTTTTCAAGCACTTGAAATACTGTCACAGTTCGAAACCTTTTCTTCAATCCACCATAATTACAAATACATTTCATAGCACGATGGCAAGTTGTTAGGAGAACTAGCTGGCTTTTCTGCTGCGCACATTCCCTCACTATCAACACGAGCTTCCTGACAGAGAGCCCCCCCCCCCCCCCCCCCCCGCAATGCGCATTTAGACTACTTGAAAATGGCTGGACCCATCAACACCAATAAGGGGTCATTTGAAAGGTTCCAGTCTTGTTCAGTTTGATCTGAAACTCAGTTGACTTAAAAGTAAACCTATCACTGTTCAACCAGAGGGTTGTTATCAGTGTGAACCACCACCAGATCGGGAGCACACCCAACATACACTTTGAAGTGCTGCAGAGCGAGGATGAGGGCGAGTGCCTCCTTTTTAATAGTAGAATACACCTGTTGATGTTTATCAAATTTACTAGAGAAAAAACAAACGGGATGATCTATGCCTTGAACGTCTTCTTGAAGAAGGACTGCACCAGCACCTGCATCACTTGCTTTCACAGCAATTTTGAAGGCACAGCAAAACTGGCAGCAGACAAAACCAAAGAGGGAACAAGGAGTGCTTTCATTCACTCAAAAGCTTGCTGACAGAAGACCACATAAAGCTGATCTTATGACTAAATAGGTCAGTTAAGGAAGAAGTGACGTCTGAGAAATTTTTACAAAAACTTCTGCGGTACCCAGCCATTCCCAGGAACCAACATACTTCACATTGTGTTGTCGGGACAGGGAACTGACTGACTGGCCTCGATTTTAGAACCCAGAGGCCGAACTTGTCCTCGCCCAAAAACCTTTTCCGAAGTAGGTGACCAAACTCACACATGGCCAGATTCAATGTCAACTTAGGACTGGCTAAACAATTAAAAAGAGTCCAAACTTGACCAATGTGCTCGCAGGGTTTTCCCTACCATAGAAAGGCTTAGGCGCAGCGCCTAAGTGATTTTGCGGAGCGCCTTAAAGCCTGATTTATACTTCTGCGTTGAATCTACGTAGAGCCTACGCCGTAGCCTACGCAAGTGGCCTACGCCGTTGTGAGCATTTATACTTGGGCCTGGTCTGTCTGCGTCGCTCTGCAATACACCACCAAAACGCTAGTTGGAGGAAATGCGATGCTACCAAGCGGACCAATCACAGTTGTTGCGGTCTGCGTCGCCGCGACATGTAGTTACATTTCTGGGGAGGTGCACTTCAGGCTACGGCGTAGGCTACGGTGTTGGGAACGAGGCTACGCCGTACCTATGCCTGACCTACGGCGTAGATTCAACGCAGAAGTATAAATCAGGCTTAAGTCAGATGAACGTAAAAATGAAATGTAAAAACAATGGTGAGAGTTCTATGCAGAGACAAAAAAAAACGGAGAGGTGGCTTTATGGTTTTAAACACTCCGCGCTATGATGGCATTATAAATAGAAGTGGGTGATTGACGAGCGTTTTTATGTTTTTATGCATGGTAGGTTAAATGCATTTACAGAATATAGTGTTTTTTCCCCAAAGATGGTATTTCTGGATATAATTGTGCCGCCGTGTTAACACATTACTACGGTTGCGGGTCAGGCACTCTTCATGGTAAGAAGAAATTTTAGGATAGCGCTTCCGATTTTGCTTGTATGGAAAGTGCTGCGATGGAAACAGCAATAGATTTACCCACTAGCCACATCTGTCCAAAATGTAAACAAGTAAGGCAGTTTTCACGGTCAGGAAAAATTTTATGACAACGTTAGCCAGCGAAGCTAGTTAGTTGACGTTACATAAAGATACCTCGATTGAACTAACGTTAGTATCTAACGTGGCTTGGTAGCTAAATAAATGAGGTATGATCAAAATAGAAAGAGTATGTTCATTACTGTATATCATATATATTTCTGTCTCTAGAAAAGTCATGTTACCTAGGGCTTTCACCTCTAAACAGAAACATGAAATCAGATGACATTTTTATTACTCATGAATTAATACAGTAAGAGTCGCAGCATTTCACAGAACATCTAACATCACAATACACATGTCAGATCATTTTAATTATCACTTCAATTACGTCTTTTTTTAATGTTTTAGCTCAGCCAAAGACAATGTGCATTTAGACAATCAAATACAACTGGATTATATCAACTGGGACCACCTGTGTGATAACTTATAGATACAGATCATTTTGTTGGCTGAACAGATGCATATAGTGTTTTCTCTGCACATCCCTTGTGTATGGCTTTCAATTTAAGAAAGAAATGAAATAATGGAAGACATTTAGGATTAGTTTTAGCTGAACTGGCCAAAGTGTGTTTGGAAAAAATTCTTTCTTTTAATTGTTAGTCAAAGTTATCAACAAAATTTGATAAAATCAATATATCATTAGAAATGTTAATTTTTGTCTGCCTTTGGTTTTTTCATTAAATTATTATAAATTATTTTTTGTCCCCGGTGCAGCTATAGCTCTCTCATTTACAGCAGCTGTAGCTCTCTCTACGGCTTCTTTTACAGTCTGTGCTTCACTTACTGCCCTAGCCCCTGCAATCGCCCCTGCAATCACACACCAATAGGCCCTTGCTGCATATCCCTCTCCCTGTGGTCTGGTTGCTACTATACCTTCAGCAGCACGTTTAACTGCAGCTGATGGTACAAGACCCACAAATGCACCATACAGAAACCCTACTGTTATGCCTATTGCCTTGATTAAACACTTTTTCATTTCATTTTGTTTTGCCTTTTCTCTGGTATTTCCCTTTGCCATTTCCTCTTCAATGGCTTGTCCCACAGCCTGGAGCATCTCATTAGTATAGTGCTTCCCTCCATTCTGCTTCACCATCTGATCAATCGTGTTCATAAGCTTTTTGATTTGAGTGGCGTTGCTTCTCTCTTCACCGTGGCCTTCAGAGGGATTCTTCCAGTATTTGTTATCGATGACATGAAACCGGTTTCCACACTTTTGGACAAGTGTTTTCAGGCGTTCATTTTTATTCACAAACTGCTGGATGGTCATGTCGTCGTCAAGCTGGTCTCCGTGGGTAAACAGGACAACAGCGTACTTCAGAGCCACCTCCCCAAACATTTTCAGAATCTCTTCCACTGTTTTATTCTCTTCCTCTGTGTCTCCTCACAGGCAGCACGATAAGAAAAGCATGAGGTCCAGGGGAACACTCTACGATGCATTTGACTATCTCAGGCTTTAGCTCTTCATCAGTGCACTCAGTAGAAAAATACCCTGGTGTGTCAACCGCAGTGATTTTCCTCCCATCAACAGTGTTGGCTGTAGCCTTACATGTAACTGTATCTGAGTTTGCATGACATGACGGTTTGAGCAGCTTCTCTCCCAGAATGGTGTTGGCTGTGCTGCTCTTCCCAACTCCTGTCTTACCCACCAGAAGAATCCTCAGATCAGCTGACCCACGGAGAAAAAGATAATATTAAAATAAAATACACAGAGCAAAACTTAGCTATATTGCACTGTACAAGACATGAACATGTTTGTTTGTTAATCATGATACTGAATACTAAATTACAGCTAAGGACATTTTCTGGGCCACTGTTATAGTCGGGATGGAATCGGTGCAAGAGTTCAGGTGTGGTAAGAATGCAGGTGCGGGGGCACACGTAAAAATAGACAGAACGCTTGACATGCTAAGTGAGCAAGTTTTTTGCCTATGCTAGAGTCACTGTTTCTTCTTTATCACCCTTTTAATCCATTAAATAATACATCTTCTGTTCAATGGAATTTCAACCCACATATGTATGCTGCTGGTTATATTTTCACAGTGTAGTGAGGGAAATAAACAAGTTTAGGTGAAACAGTAGTCTAGTAGAACTTGTGACAACATTGAAAAGCATTGATGAGTTTTCTAACCTTCCATTCCACTGCACCGGTAACACCGTATGACTAGACAAACCTGAACGAGGTACTGCTGGGGAGTAGCTGGTGTAACTGAATGTTTGCTTTTTATAAGCTGATAATTTGTATGACCCTAAATCACATGTAGGTGAATGCCTTCTCTTTCCTCCAATGATGCTGACTCCCCATGGTCAAAGTTGATTCTTAACGTGACAGTTCAGTGCAAAATGAAAACTGGGTCCTGTTTTTTTCTTCAAGATGTGTGTTTGACAATGTGAGAAGGTTTAAAGCATCTGTCATGGATCCAGGCTGTTGTCTACACCACAGGGCCAGAATCAGAAATTAGTGCAAAATGCGAGTGAAACTATTGAAATATATTTCTCATATCCATGAAACGTAATACATATGGACACAGTTATTATCAGCCAGCAACACCTCAGTCTCAGTCTCTCAGACCTTGGAATGATTGATTGGTGACATCATGGCACATGGTAGTGAGAGTTCTCGCTAAAGTTTGAGGGCTTAAGGGTTAAACTCTGCAGTGCAGGCAGCTGGCTCTATACAAGAAGGTGGTGAAGGTTTCTTTACAGTAAATCGCGTGGGTTTAACAGAAACAGGAAACTTCGTTTGGGGGGAAAAAAAAACAGGATCTGAGTTTTAAAAAAATTTTTTTTACATAACCTGCACCAGAGAGCTCAGGTTTTTCATCAAGGATCCCTCCGTACTTTGCTCATCCCAGGTGCTGTTCGCCTTCTTTTAACTAGACTTACAGCAGCCTGTATTGTCTGTGCATCAATTTCAGATTTTTTCACAAAAAAGAGAAAAGGAAACAAGAATTGAGGAGGTAGATGCATTGTTCCATCTTGACAGTGATTTGAATATGAAAGATTATATCATTACCTTGCCGGATGCAAAAATAGTTTACTTCTGTATAGTTGAAGTTTAGATAAACTTCAACTATACAGAAGTAAAAGTATTCTCAAGTAAAGTATTGCGTGTTTAAATTATATTTCTGCAGCGTACTATTTTTCTACTTAGGACTATTACTACTATTAATAAACTATTGCTACATTTTTTTTCCCCACATAGGATCTCATGAATAATTGAATTACAGTAAAATTACCTTAACTTATTTAACAATGGGGACCATAATTCAGGTGATTGTCTTGAATAACTGCATTCATATATGTTTCATGGATGTGAGAAATATATTTCACTCGCAATTGCACTCATTTCAGATTGTGCCCCTGTGGTGTAGATGACAGTCTGGATCTATGATAGATGTCTTTAACCTTCTCACATTGTCAAACAAATATCTTGAAGAAAAAAGAAAAAAACAGGACCCGGTTTTCATTTTGCACTGAACTGTCACTTTAAGAGGCAACTTTGAACACGCGGAGTCAACGTCATTGGAGGAAGGAGCAGCCATTCACCTCCGTGATTATGGTCATATAAGATCTCAGTTTATCAAAAACAGACATTCATTAACACCAGCTACTCTTCAGCAGTATCTCCTTCAGGTTTGTCTGATACGGTGCAGTGGAATGGAAGGTAAGAAAATTCATCAGTGCTTTTCAAAATGTTGTGTTTTACCAGATTACAGTTTCAACTAAAATTGTTTTTAGTTCAGTGTACATATGTCGGCTGAAATTCTGTTGAACAGAAGATGTTATGTAATGGGTGAAACGAGAGATGAAGAGCCAATGGTGATTCTAGCATAGGAGGAAAAAACTGGCAATAAATAAATGTCATGTTCTATGATTGCTTTATTATTATTATTATTATTATTATTATTATTATTATTATTATTAGGGGGCCAAGCACCGAAGGTGCGATGGCACCCTATTATTATTATTGTTATTATTATTATTATTATTATTATTAGGGCTGTCAATCGATTAAAATATTTAATCGCGATTAATCACATGATTGTCCATAATTAATCGTGATTGATTGCAAATTAATCGCACATTTTTTATCTGTTCAAAATGTACCTTAAAGGGATATTTTTCAAATGTTTAATACTCTTATCAACATGGGAGTGGACAAATATGCTTTCTTTATGCAAATGTATGTTTATTTATTATTGGACATCAATTAACAACCCAAAACAATGACAAATATTGTCCAGAAACCCTCAAAGGTACTGCATTTAGCAGTATGCTCAAATCATAACAAGGCAAACTCAAGCCCAACAGGCAAAAACAGATCGGCATATTGACCTGCTAAATTTAACATTACTTAGTAATATGAGTACTCACACAATGTAGTGTGTCCAACTTTACGCTTATAAAGGTTCACTAAAACATCTCGTTTTTTTAAGCATTAACACAAAACAATGGACCTCAATGCATCGCAACAACAGACACATTGTACAACAGGTACATTGGTCAGCTAAATTTTCCATTACTCAAAGATCATTCCCTGGATCCCTCGCACTACTAAAGGAAATCACAATGTAATTGTGTCCAACCTCACATGGGGAAAATAAATTCCCCTGTTTGGCTACTTACATAAAGTGCTTGGTGCACGCTTCAGCAAAATGCCTCTCTTCTGTCTTCATAACAGTCAAAGCATGCGACCGAAGTTCCCACTGTTGCTCAAAATAATGCGCTGTTACCCCGAGGTAACTATGATTGCTCAGTGAAGTCCAATAGTCTCTGATGAGCGCAACCGTCGTAGTCTGAGGTGGGCATGGCTTTTCACATAAAGGTGTGTAACTTCTGAACGGTTTGACCTAACACCACAAAACTTCGTAGGCATATCAGCTCACATAAGTGGAGGCTAACCCTCCATTGTTGGCCCGATCAAACAAAATGGCAGTGCTAGAGAGCTCATTTCCGGTTTAGGCATAACCACTATGCTGATTTTTTCTAAACTCTGCACATTGGTATAGGGGCACTCCAAATGGACAGAGAGCAAATAAGAAGCTGATTGGCCATAAGGTGGCGTTCTCATGAGCTAATAGGTGTGGTTTTTGGACAACTTTGAACAAGCATATCTCCTGCCCCATTTGGGCTACAGTCATGACATTTTGGATATATGTGCAACTCGTCAAGCGTAACACATTTCCCATAAGGACACATAAGCTCCACCCATTAGATCTTCCGCAAATGAGACTTTTTTGAAAAATGCTTCAAATGTTACTAATCCTATATGATTTGATAACACTACGCAACCGCCCGTTCTCTTGTCACCAAACTTTCATAATGGCGTGTTGTGCTTGCTGCTTGGCCCCCGTGATCGTTACTTGCAGCTATATTTATTATTATTATTATTATTATTATTATTATTATTATTATTATTATTATTGTTGTTGTTGTTCTTCTTCTTCTTCTTCTTCTTTTTATTGTTGTTTTTGTTATTGTTAATAATTTTAATTATATGTCTAATAATAATAATAATAATAATGACACTTTATTTTGAATGTCCAGTGTTGACAGTCAACTTCATATCAAGTGAATATCATTTGTGTGTCAATTAACACTCTGTTGACACTCAGTCTTGTCAAAAAATATCTATTGACACTCAATAAAGTTGTAGACTGCTCACGCTCCACTGAGTGAGCAGACATCAATTGAGCATGAAATATTACTATCTACTACAAGTAAATGGCCTGCCTGCGGACATTTCAGTAAATATTAATTCAGTTTCAAAAAGAGTCAACTAATCATGGCATGACTATCAACATATCATTTACCCACGTTTTCATCTTCAGGTGACATCATCAAAATGTCATAGTTAAGCACCATCTATTGGTTGTCTACGTGTTGACTATCAACAGACTCTCAGCAAGTTGTTACTATTAATAGATACTAAACTGTTGATTTAAAGTTGAGTGTCAGCATTGGACACTCAATATAAAGTGTTAACGTAAAAATACAAATATAATCATCATCATCATGGTAATCAATACAAGGTTATACCGATTTAAAATGACAATCCTTGGCATGTTTTATAGGGTCAGCTGATCTGAGGATTGTCCTATTGGGCAATACAGGAGCTGGAAGGAGCAGCACAGCCAATAGCATTCTGGGAGAGAAGGTGTTCAAGAGCTCTTGCTCTGCCAACCCCCAAACAGTAGAATGCGAGGCTAAAACAAAAACTGTTGGTGGGAGGAGCATCACTGTGATTGACACACCAGAGTTCCTTGATGATAAGAACCCTGGTGAAGCACTGAACCCCAAAATAATAGAGTGCATCAGAGAGTGTTCTGAAAAAACACCTCACACCTTTGTTATGGTGTTGAAAACATACAAGCAAACTGCAGAGGAGTTACAAGTGATGAAGAGGTTTGAGGATTGCTTTGGAGAGGAGGCTCTGAAGTATGTTATTGTCCTTTTTACCTACGGAGACCAGCTCAATGACCACACAACCATTGAGCAGTTTGTGAATAAAAACGAGCAATTGAAATTGTTTGTCGAGAAGTGCAGAGGCCGACTTCATGTCATTGACAACAAATACTGGAACAATTCCACAGAAGTCGACGGTGATGAGAGAAGCAACGCTGTTCAAATCAAAAATCTGCTGAACACGATTGATCAGATGATGAAGCAGAATGAAGGAGAGGACTACACCAAAGAGATGCGCAGAGTTGTGAAAAAGGCTCAGTCCGCAGGTCAAGCAAAACCAGTGCTGAAAATGTTTCAGAAAACAAGAGCAGGGGTTCTGTTATTTCTTTATAAATGGCGCACACGTGCATCTAGATTTTTGGCTAGAGCAAAGGGAGCTCTCTTAAGGGCAATAAATTATGTTTGTAACTAAGAAGAAAGAAAGAAAATAAGGCAACTAAACCCAATACTGATGATGCATGTAAGACACAGGGAAAAGAAGCAGAGACAGAACACTAAGAATTTATTGGCCAGTGGTAATATTTGGGTTGATTAGTAAGAAGAATAGGATTTTTTATTTCATTTACCAAATTACTTTCTCTAATGACATTTAAAGATTGTCTACTTCATCATAACTGAAGGGGACCTGTAGATATCTTGTCCGATTTTTAAAATTCTACAGGAAATTGCCCTCTTGTATTAATAATTGGATAGATCCCTTTAGGAATCTGCATTGTGTTTGGGGAATGAGATCATGATTCTTTGGGACACACATTTTTATATAAGAACATTTATTGCACTCTCTTTTGATGCAGACAGAAATATAACAGAAATTATGATAGCGATTGTGTGTGTGTGTGTGCACGTACATGTGTATGCACGCATGTTTGAGTGAGAGAGAGGTAGGTTTGAATAACATAGAAATGAAATATTGCACATTGTTTGAACATGGGGCATTGGTTGTGTAATACACTTTATTTGTGCATTTTATCAATATTATTTAAAATTGTGGATACATGTGCTCTTCATTTTCAGCACTCACACTGAGAATATTCATGGCACAGATTTGCAATGTTCAGATCTTGTCATTGAAATGTCATTGTAATGTGTGAATGATCTTGAAGTGCAGGTTGGCCTTTATTGCAGGTTGTGCTGAAAGCTAACGTGGTGTTAACAGAGTGGTGTATCTTTTTTCATTATGTGTACTTGGTGACTAAAACAGTTTTTTCTAGATTGAATTCATTGTTTAATCTCCCTAACATGCTGTAAAGAAGGATGCTGTGTGTTTACTTGCCAATTATTCACATTGTTTGCACACTGGTTATTCAAGGAAAATGAATGAAAACACCAATAATCAGTTTCAAGGGAAGTTTTACAGCCTGTCCATTTTCAGCCTACCTGATGTTACTGTGCAGTTATATGATTTTATAAAATTGAGATATCTGGTTGATTGTTCTTATTGGTCAATTTACATTTGTCCAGTTGTGACAATAATAATAAATGCATGGGTAAATAGAATGTTCAAGCATTTTAAATACAAACATAGAGGTATGAATCGAGATTGCGGTTTTTATATTATTATTGTTATTATTATTTTATATATAACTATATAACTTTCCTTTGTGATTCAAGAATTGATGTTTGCCAAGGAAACCGAAAAAGAACTTTGTCAGTGCTTCTCAATACATCTGCACACACATTCACGCGCACACACACGCACATATACAGTACTTCCGATATACCCGCACACTCAGTGTCTCGTCTGCTCTATTCTCTGTCTCTTCTACTTATTTAAATTGTCTGTGTTGAGTTGCTGCACTTCAGTCCTGGAGTAATGCCTTTTCTTTGTGGTTCTTATGCTCAAGGTGGCGCTGGAAATTAATTTATACAAATTAAATATGTCATGGATCACTGGACCTCTTAATTGTACCCCAGGTATTATCACCATGCCGATATTTAATTTGTAGGCTCTTACCTGCTTTTCTTCTACCCCTTTAACCACCCCTTTCCCCCTCCACCACATTTATAAATCAATTGCTGCACAATTTATTCTTAACTTTGCTGACTAGCAAGTCTGCATGGTGATAGTGCACTGCATCTTCACCATGTTCATGGCCCGTTGTAGTTTCAGGGCACAACCAGCAGGTGTCACTCTTAGCACACACATGGTGCAGAGGAAGCGTGTGCCAAGCTCTACATGGAGAGAACTTGGAGCTTAGACTTCCTATGAAACTGTTGCAGTTGAATGACTCTGGATAATTAATAGCAGTGACTCAAACAATATTTATTCCATAGTCATGTGATAATTTCAGTTCTTGTTACTTGTACCCTCTTGGAACAGCTGAGTCATTTGAGTAAAGCCAAAAATGGTATCAACTGCTGAGGAATCTCTGCAGGCAAAATTGATAAGCATGATTTTCAAGTGTGTGTGTCTGTGTGTGTGTGTGTGTGTGTGTGTGTGTGTGTGTGTGTGTGTGTGTGCATATGATTGTGTGTCCATGCGTGTGTGCAAAAGTATTGGGACAGCGACAACATTCGTGTTTTTTGTTAAATAAAACAATATGAGGTTGAGATTGAAGTGCAGACTGTAAAAAATATATGATTACATGTTAAAAAAAAAAAAGAACAAATCACATACACTGCTTAATTAATGACAAAAATGAACATTGAAAAATTAGCTGTTCATCAGCTTTTGCCTAATGGGGGAAAAAGACTTGGCTTTTCAAACAGGCAATAAACAACCAAAGGATATCCACTAGAGAAAGACTCTGCCTGTGCTCAGTTAGTGTGACAATACAACTTGCTTTGTCACACTTGTAGCAGAATACCAAATAAATAAATAAATAGCTTATTGATACTCATACATAAAGTAATGCTATGAAGTATTAGATTACTTTTTTTAGTCTGCCTGACCAGGCACAGGAAATATTAATAATGCTTTCGATATGTATCACTTCATGGATACGTGTGGGGACCTCAGTTTAGAGAGTTCACTCAAATGTTTATCTGAGCATTTGGCACAACCCCTTTCACTGACATAAAGAGAGCGATACACAGAGTAGATAATATGATCACCTTGTATAGATGCTAATGTATACCACACACACTCACTCGTTATCTGTCATCTCAAGGAGACTGTTACGACCCCAGAGTGTCTAGGGGTATATAGGGAGGTAACATAACGTCTGGGTGTAGCTTGGGTAAAGGGGACAGAATAAAACAACAATATATAGTGCAAAACTGGTGGGCGTTTATTTACAGGTGAGAGAGAGCTATTTACAATATATACAAGTACCAGTAAGGACACAGACATAACCCATAATAGGGGGAAAAGGAACGAGAGTGGTGCCAAAGAAAAGAACAGAGTAAAATTCAAAACACTCAAATCTCCCTACCTTAATTAGATAATACTCGCTAACCTAACTGACTGTTTTACGCTACCAAACAAAGTACAGGGAGTGGCACCCGCCCCTAACCTAGTGTATCTATACAGCAATTCACCTACGTGCGAGCATACGTGTTAGTGGGTTTAACATGAAACCGTATGTCTTACCTGTTCACTTCTCCCCAGACAAAAAACAAAGAGTAACAAATGATAATAAGGGGTAGAGGATACGTGAAAGAATAAGGTTGCAAACACACCCAAAGGAATATACAAAGACAACAAATGACAATCAGATAACCACAGAATATAGTGAGCAATTTGTATAGTCGCGCTGTCTCTGGTTGGGTGCTGGAACGGAGCTCGAATGGTGAGTGACGTGCAGGGAACCAATAGCAGACAGATACCTAGATGAAGGACTGGTGAAGGACTGACAGGAGGAGGGACACCTGGATGAAGGGATGCGAGAATGGAAAAACACAGAGAGGGAGAACAACAACCACGTACACACACGTGGGGACGTAACAGAGACATTGATGCTCAGAGCATTAAATCAGTGTATCGGTAAGCTTTGCGGCTCTGTAAGGACGAGATCTGGGAGGAGCACAATGCAATTTGTCCACTCTGGGAAGTGCTGTCATGTTTTCTGCTTCAGAAAGGGACTCGTATGGATGAAGCTGGAAATTATCCCCCAGCCACAGGACGTGAGTGAAGACATTTCCTACAGCCGTGGATGCACTCTGCGATAAGTATGTCATCTTTAATCAAGCAGAGGGACACGTTCGGTTGGATGCCCCTGGACCCCCTCCAACTCTATCCACCCCAAAGTAATGCTGCAAATTATTATTTTTTAAAATAACTCTTCCCGCTCTGCAGTTGTTGGTCTGAGAAATTACGACACAAAATTCTACTGGGTGCCGCTGAGTTCCTTTCACCCGCTGGACTATGAAATGTACTGTATATGGCTGATCATTTCTATCATTTCTGTACTAAAATAAATGCAGGTGTCTTTAGATGGGTACCGCGTCACTTCAGCATTAAATGTGCTGCATGGTGCTTGCAGTTTAGCCCCTATTATCATTTCCCTCCCTCTTCAAAAATTAGATTTCATTGGAAACAAGGTTCTAGGGAGCATCTGTGCTTCGGCCCACTTTGGCAGTTATTCCTTGTTGGTCACCAGCTCAGGACACCCCAGGGGCTGTAATTGTGGTTTTTTTTTTGGTTTGTTTGTCTGTTTGTTTTTCCCACAACAAGGCAATGAGGAAATTGAAGAGAGGGGAAGTATAAGGGAGTGTTGGGGGCTCTATTGTGCTGTGATTTTCCAATTCAGGGCTGAGCTGAGCTTTCATTACATGGTCATTATTGTACAGCTTACTTATTGAGGAAATAGCCTTAATGGACAATACAAACGCACAGTCAATGTTAATGGTATGGAGCAGACAAATAGTATATGAGAAACAAATCCAGCCACAGCTCCCTTTTGAATTTTATTGATTTTCCACCACCAGGTGAAACATGACAGTGCAAATATAACAAACACAAACACCTTAGCTCCAGACTGCACTAACAGCACAGGGAGAGTTTATCCATACTGTGTTTGAAGTGTTACCTATTCTAATGAAGTATTTCAGGCAGACATTTTTGTATTTGAAATACATTTCTTGTATTTCAGTGCTGTTTATATTTGTCTAATCCCTTTGGTCAGTTAGATCATTTATTATTTCTCCAGAACCAAGATCAGAGCAACAACCATCGGCAACTACACTTCTTAGAAACACCATGCGGCGTACAAACTGTTGGGAAATGTCACGTTAAGATGTCAATTTCACATGGATGTATTGCACCACCTAGTGGTGAACTTCATCAAAACCTGAAAAATATAAGGGCTAAAATTCAAATAGATTAATTGTTACAAGCAAACAACACAATTTAATGTAAGCGCAGCTAAATTAAAATACAGATAATAGATGTTATACATTTTCACATTACATTTCAAGTTTACATTTGCTTTTACACTTAATAGATTTGCAAAGATGACTTGTTTTTAAAAAGCTCTGGGAAAAAGAGCACAACTTTCCTGAAAAAGTATATTAATGCAGTTAACACACACAGGCAAGAACAGATTTTAGTTTCACAAAACCTCAAACATTTTCAAAATACTACGAAACTCCGTTCAATTCAATTTTATATGGATATGGTGGTTTTTACAACGTGACCTTCACAAACGTATGAAAGGGAAAATTAAGACAAAGTTGACTGAAAAATGCTAGCTAAATATATATCAGATGCAATGCGAAGATAAGAATTTACTAAACATGAAAGTTTTTAACTTGAAACCCGGAGTTCAACGTCCACTGTATCGCAGCTGATTGAGAACATGGGGGTGGAGTCAATTTGAATCTCATAGCACGTCACTGGGTGTGGTAAAGTCAATCAGAAAGAGGCGTTCAACGACAGATTTGCTAATAGCTGCATTCAAGTTTGTGCCGAGATTTGACACAGACCACTGCTGTTCCAGCATTTCTACGGAAATTAAACCAGAATGTAAGGATAATTTTCTAATTTGTATCACTATACATCTGAAAACAGTTATTAAATTCCGCTGAAGGCCTTCGCAAAACTTTCCCGCTTTGTAACGAAATCACTGCATTGGGAACACTGTTGTATTGAGAGTTGCCTAGACGTAGCTAGCTGCGGTTGCTAAAATATTGCAAGGTCGCGTTCAACTTTAAACATACAGTGGTTATGTAAACATTAAGTAAACTTAATTGTATGTATATTGTAGATATTGGAAAGATGTTATTGTCGGAGATTAAGCACATTTTTGCTATTGTCTGTTCCTCTACGGCTGCGTTCACACAGCGAGCAACTCGGTTGACGGGTTGCTCAACTGTAGGCCTACTACGCTGAGGGAGGGGCTGGAGCTTCCCGTTGTGTCCTCTTAGTAGTCTCAAGCATCTACATATTTTTGAGGAGAAATAACGGAATCACGAAAAGCGTATATTTAGCCACATTATCATCCCATGTAGTTTCTGTATGTCAGAACACTGATAAATATGATTTGTTACTGCTATCTCGTTAGCCATGTATCTCTCTATATCTCACTCGTTAGCCACCTAACGACCTCTATCTTGCTTGCTTGCTCGCTAGCGATTTCCATGTTTGGCTGCCTAGCCAGCGATCTATGTCTTCTCACAAATGGTATCATCGGTTTGAGAAATAGGAATCCCGAAACTCTGATTGGCTGTTGACGGGCAGTGCCCGCGAAAAGTTGAACCAGGGGCAACATATTTCGGGAAACCTGGTTGCTTAGTTGCTGGGCGTCGCTCAGTTACATAGAGAATGAATGGGCTTCCGGCAGCTGCTCAACCGAGTTGCTGGCTGTGTGAAGGCGGGTAGCTAAACACAACTGAACACCGTCCAATGGCGAGCTGAATAGCTATATTCTAGCAAACTGTACGGTACTATTGATATATTTTTGCTCTAGGTACGTTTGAAATGAAATGTTATTTCCATGCTGCATATTTATATTGCGCACTGCTTTTGGTGTTTTTCACATATACAGAGCACGATATGTGAAGTATGATTGGGGGGGGGGGGGGGGGGACTGAAGCATGACTGATTAATGATTGTAACAGGAAGAAGGTACATGCCCTTCAGGTAGCGATCTTACATTTCTCAACCTAATTCCCGATGGATTAGCATCTGAGAGTGAGACCTGATCCGGTTGGGAAATGAACACCTGCCAAATGCAGGTGATTTTTTGAACTGGAACAGTGGTGGGTAACATTTAAGAGGGCTTCATAAGTAAAATAGTTATGCACTGCTTGCACTGATGCAGCGTCAATGTGGCAATGCCATAACAACCTCGCAAGTTGCTACAGTACAACTACAAAAAAAAACCTAGAACAAGCTTTGCTCTTAAATTGTATTAGTCAGAGTTCATTAAATTGGATACATTGAGTTGCATATTAGACACTATAGGAAGTTTGTCCACTAAATACCATAATGGGTAATTTATCATTATTTTCCTCATCCCTTTGTGAGCTGTCTAGCACTACTTAGCTAACAATGGGTTCTTTTCTCAAAGGCACGTGAAAGCATGCTGAAATGACTACAAAGGTTTCCACAGAAAGCTGGACTTAGTCTCTTAGTTCTGTGGGAATGAGGCTCATTGCTGATGGCATGATCGTTCAGAACTGTGGTGGTTTGACATGCTGAGATGACAACGAACGAGAGAAAAAAAGGCCTGCCGTCCCGGGGTGGGCTCGGACCACTATCCTTTTGGTTAACGGCCGAACGTGCTGGCCGATTGCACCACAGAGACCTGCTCAGGGAGTGCATTATGGCGTGCAGAACTTTCTGTGCAAGTGATTAGAGGTGCTCTGTATGGGAGGATGGGTTAACTAACCAAAACAACTGAATGTCCTGTTTCTCATTAACGATATATGAATGGATGACGGGACGTTGCTATTTTCAGTGGGCAAGAGGGGAGGCCTATTGCATCACTTCATGATCGGCCTCTCGTGCAGTGGATTTTGGGAATACACAAGATTGCACAGGCTCCTATTCTCCAGTTTGTTACAAAATATCTACTCCTTGTAGTAGCTGCTCTGTGGAATTTGTTTGGTTACAGCATTGAGGTTAGAATGCAAAATCCTTATGACATTTTGATGTATTCCTCATATTCTCAAAATAACTTGTGTAATATGTAGTGTGGATGATAGTTTCTCACTTTCCATCCGTCAAACCTCCATCGGAGTTTGAGGATATTTAGGGAGCTTATTCTTCAAATATTACAGCACAGTCCTACGAGGTTGTAGGTTCATGACGTCATTATTTGTGCTGAGAAGCCGAAAAATCGTTACTTCCCCTGCCACACGCTAGAAGAGAAATCCTGGTTTTTCACAGCTTGCTTCTGCAAAGTCAGGGAGAGGTTGAAAGGCAGCATGGTGTTTTATTTGAACCATAAAAAAGTCCATAGCCTGGCTAGCTCAGTTGTTAGTTCAGTCTGTAGCGCATGAGTTTTAATCTCAGGTTTGTGGGTTCAAGCCCCGTGTTGGGTGTCCTGTTTTCCTTGTGTGCTGCAGGCATCACAACACTTCTCAGAGGTAGTATGTGGTATGATGCAAGTGTTGGAAAATGTCAGTTTCACATGGATGTATTGCACCACCTAGTGGTGAACATCATCAAGGCCTGAGGAAGGTAATAGATCAAAATCAAAGATTTATTGTTACAAGTTTAAATGTAAATGCATTTCAATGTAAGAGCTGCTAAATTAAAATACAGATAACGGATGTGATGCATTTTCATATTACGTTGGGAGTTTCTATTTGCTTTTACTCTTAGTTTGATTGCAAAGAAGACCTTTTTTCCAAAAGCTCTGGGTGGATTTCCTGAAAAAGGATATTAATGCAATTAACAGACAAAATCCAGAACAGCTTTTAGTTTGAGAATACTTCAAACATTTTCTAAATAGTAATGAAATTCAGTTCAATGTAATTTTCTGTGGTTATCGTATTTTTGACAATGTGACTTTCACAAATGTACTGAAGGGAAAATGAAGACAATTTAAAAATGCATGAAACATGCAATACTTCTTTTTCAAACACATCATATTCGAGATTCAGTAAAATAACATTAAATGCTAGGCCTATATGAAGAGCAGGATTTACTAAACTGGATGGTTTTTAACGTTCTCTGTCCCGCAGAGGCATGAACATGCCCTTCGTGAAGGAGCTTTTCCGCTTGGTTCAGTGGTTCACTGCTGGTGAGGTAATAGCTTAGAATCGCGGTGGTTTTAGGTGCTGTGAACTGCGATGACTACAAATGAGAGTAAAGTGTGCCTTCCCGTGGTGGCTCGAACCACAATCCTTTGGGTTAACGGCGCCACCGTCCCCTCGCCACCGGAGTTCCCCAGGGCTCAGTCCTCGGTCCCCTTCTCTTTTCATTATACACCAGATCCCTTGGCCCTGTAATATCAGCCCATGGCCTGTCCTATCACTCATATGCCGACGACACGCAACTCTTTCTCTCCTTCCCCCCATCAGACACACAGGTCCCTGCCCGCATCTCCGCTTGCCTGAGGGACATCCAGAGCTGGATGGACAATCACCACCTGAAGCTCAACCCAGGAAAGACGGAGCTAATCTTTATTCCTGCCCTATCCTCTCCCCTCCTTGACTTTTCCATTTCCCTAGGGGACACCTTAGTGACATCATCACCCTGTGTCAAGAATCTCGGGGTGGTGATGGACAACAAGCTGTCCCTCTCCAAGAACATCGCAGCAGTAAGCCGGGCATGCAGGTTTTTCCTGTATAACATCCGGAGAATCCGCCCCTTTCTCACCACCTACTCAACCCAGCTCCTGGTCCAAGCAATGGTTCTATCCCGCCTGGACTACTGCAACTCTCTTCTGGCCGAACTACCGGCATCTGCCACCAGACCTCTGCAACTCATCCAGAATGCTGCAGCTCGTCTGGTCTTCAATCTCCCCAGACACTCCCACGTCACGCCCCTGCTCACTACCCTCCACTGGCTGCCTGTTATAGCTCGCATCAAATTTAAAACATTGGTCCTAGCATACCAGGCAGTCAAGGGATCAGCCCCAGCATACCTCCACAAGATTTTCAAACCCTACATGCCAGCCAGATCCCTCCGTTCTGCTACCTCAGGACGCCTGGCACCTCCCCCTTTTCGCACCTGCACCTCCAGATCACGTCTCCTGTCTGTTCTGGCCCCACGATGGTGGAATGACCTCCCCGTGGAGGTCAGAACAGCTGAGACACTGACCCGTTTCAAACGGCAACTGAAGACTCACCTCTTCAGGCTGCACCTCTCCCCTTCCCTCCCTATCCCCCTGTAAATGACTGTAAGCTTAGGGTTGTAACTAGGCAGCTGTTTTGTAGGTGACTTAGGCACATCGACTGTCTTAATGCAGTGGAGTATATAAAAAAATAAAAAAAAATTTACAAGCAGTAATTGTTGCCGTTCTCGTTGTATTAGTGTTAATCAGTTTAACCTTCAGGGTCCAAGTTGATCTATGCGGTTGTTCCCTGCACTTGGACGGGTACTTCTCTCTAGGGTTTTCGTCATACTTGTTCCTGGTTACGGTTATACACTTTGATGTACGTCGCTCTGGATAAGAGCGTCTGCCAAATGCCTGTAATGTAATGTAATGTAATGGAACGCCCTGACCAATTGCGTCGGAGCTGGTGAATAATAGCCTGGGTCAGGGGAGGGACAATGGAAAATGGAGGGAAGATACGGGAGAAAAATGAGGGGGGCGGAATGAGAGAAAAAAGAAGAAAGAACAATTGAATGAGTTTAGGATTCTTCTGCATGTGTTTTGATGCAGCAGTTTTCATATAATATGGTGAATTATTGAAGATCAGTGTTTTACATCGCAACATAAGTTTTTTTTATTATTTTTATTTTTCATTTTTTTTACATTACTATGTAAGTTTCTGTAAATACTTAAAAATGAAAACATGTTACAATATACAAAATGAATTATTTCTATTTTTATTAAATAATTGAATGCAATTCACTTACGGTTATCTGTTTGTATAAGCACACATATATAATGAAATATTAATCATGAAAAAAAATTGTTTTAAGCATTTGTACTCAAATGTTTGACTTGCAGGTATATCATAGTATAGCCCAGTGCAGTGCAAGTGATATTTTAGAATCAGGTCAAATTATACAATTTTGCCTGATCACTTCAACAGTCAAAACTAGAATTATGAACGAAGGCTTGTGTGTGTGTGCGTGCAAAGCGAAGTGGTACGTGCGAAAGCCTGTGAACTAGCCTAAGCGTTACACTGACTATTGTGGTACTCTAAATATTTTCCTAAGGTTGGCAGGTCTGGAGTAGTTTGGTGGAAAGAAGAAAAGTGAGCATTAAGGAGACAATAAACCAAAAGTAATTTATTGTGCAGACAAATATTTTAATTTCCCAACAAATGTTGGGAATTTGTCAACAGATGCATTAAATAAATGGTTCACTACATGTGCACAGAAGCCTCCACCGAACCAATGATCAACATAGTGAGAGTATTTTCATTACTGTATATCATCATGTTTTGTATCTCAAGAAAAGAGGTGTAGCCTAGGGCATGCACCTCTCCACAGAAACATGACATCAAATGACATTTTGATTACTTGTGAATTATTACAAGAAGCAGTTCACCGACAGTGGGAATTGTAATAGTGAATAAACACATGTGGACCATATCAGGGGACCAGTTGTGTGCTGGATTACAGATACAGATAATTTTATTGGTTGAACATATACACAGTGTTGTCTCTGCACACCCTTAGTACATAGCTTTCAATTCTAGAAAGAAGAGCAACAATGTTAATGGTAGTGAGAGCTTTCTCTCAAAATTTGAGGGCTTCAGGGTTAAACTGCGGTGCGGGAAGCTAACGAGCCAATCAGATTGCTTTGCTCAGGTGGTGAAGGTTTCTTTATGGTAAATCACATGGGTTTATCAAAAACAGGAAACTGAATAAAGGAAGTGGCTATGAGATGAAAGGATGTATTCAGGGTGGGCATGGGTGGACAGATGTACAGATCTCCATTGTCATCTTCTGTACTCTCTCCCGCTCTCTCTCTCTCTCTCTCTCTCTCTCTCTCTTTCTTGTTGAGTGAATCTCAGCCATTATCTCTTGCAAACAGTATTGTAGCATTACAAAGGAGAATAGCTCACTTGTCTGCAATGCCTTTGCATTGTATCTTCAATTTGGTTCCTAACAATGTTTGCTGCAACTACTGCTGGTTTTGTAACAGCATTGAAGGCTTTCTCTGCAGCCTCTCTGGCAGTCTCTGCTTCATTTGCTGCTTTTGCCCCTGCTATCCCCCCTGCAATTGCACCCACACAGGCCCCTGCTCCAGCTGCTACTCCAGCTGCTGCTCCAGCTGCTGCTCCCAATCCTATCCCTGTGGCTGCTGATGCTGCAGCTACACCCTCTGCTCCGGCCACCGCTGCAGCTGCAGCAGCAGCACCATGACCTTCCATACACATTTTTACTGTAAGACCTACAAGTAATAACGCAACTGCACTAACACATGCAAAAGCACCGAGTAATGCACCCATCAGAACCCCTGTTGACACACCTGCTGCCAGTTTTAAAAACCTTTTCATTACACTCTGTTTTGCCTGTTCTCTTGTTTTTCCCTTTGCCATTTCCTCTTCAATGGCTTGTTCCACAGCTTTGAGCATCTCGTTGGTGTAGTGCTTCCCTCTGTTTTGTTCCACCATCTGATCAATCGTGTTCAGAAGCTTTTTGATTTGAGCGACGTTGCTTCTCTCATCATTGTGGCCTTCAGTGGGATTGTTCCAGCATTTGTTATCGATGACATGAAGCCGGTTTCCACACTTTTGGACAAGTGTTTTCAGGTGGCTATTTTTATCCACAAACTGCTGGATGGTCACGTCGTCATCAAGCTGGTCTCCGTGGGTAAACAGGACAACAGCGTACTTCAGAGCCACCTCCCCAAACATTTTCAGAATTTCTTCCACTGTTTTCTTCTCCTCTGGTGTTTGCCTCCCCACAGCTAGCACTATAAGAAAAGCGTGAGGTCCAGGGGAACACTCTGTGATGCTTTTGACTATTTCAAGTTTTAGCTCTTCATCAGGGCACTCAGTACAAAAATACCCTGGTGTGTCAATCACAGTGATTTCCCTTCCATCAACAGTCTTGGTTGCAGCCTTACATGTAGCTGTATCAGAGTTTCCATAACAAGAAGTTGTGAACAGCTTTTCTCTGAGAATGCTGTTGGCTGTGCTGCTCTTCCCAGCTCCTGTCTTACCCAACAGGACAATCCTCAGTTCTGCTGACCCTAGGAAAGATGACATTCTAATAAAAAAGTCATATTTATAAAATACACAGGAGAGCATACTCCTGGCGCCTCATTTATAGAGCTTTGTGGAGGTTCTACATGAAAAGTTTAAGTATGCACAGAAGAAGAAATGCATACGGTCAAAAATATCCTGAATGGCCTAAAACCATCCATATGCTCACTTGCATGCAATTTTCTCTTTATAGATCAAAATTAACTTGACATATTGCATATGCACACAAGCCTTGTATCCCACCCTGTTAACTCTCACAACTAACCATAATATGGAATGCCCATTGTGAATATTGATATGCATATAAATCAGTTTATCATTCCACTGAATTGTCCCAGAGAATGGGGAAGTCAGTCTGCAAAACGAAGAAGGGAAACTTCAGGAACTGTGACAACAAGACGCTCGTTACAGAGGAAGAGGCTATAATGTTTGGTGGAAATAGCTCTGGCATAACTAATTAAAGAAAATTTTGGAAATTTAGAAGTTGTCAGACATTAAAGTGGATGCAAATATGCACATTGTGTGAGGAGCAAAGCCTAACTCACTGGGGAGCAAAATAGACTTCTTGCCCCCCCCCCCCCCCCCCTCAAATTTCATAAGGCTAGACTGCCATAGCCAGCAGTTAATAATTAGTTATGGCACTTATCAGCCTGTAATGAGGCACTATTCAAAGTATACAATGTGATATGATAACACTTTATTGTCTGATTATGCAGGACTTTATCTTGCATCTTAAAATGACAGTTGCAAACATGAAAGTTGGATTTTGGACATTGACACAAAACATTGACACCGGATTGAACCCTATCAAGTTGAAGTCACGTTGTGGGACTTCACGTTCGAATGGATTCTGCAGTAAAAGAGCACTCTAATCGTATGCATCTACTGAGGGACTGTATACCGTTTCTCTGATGGCATAAGCTGAAGCTCTGAATTTTATGCATGGAAGACCGAAAATACTTAGGCCTAGATGTTCCTCTGACAAGGGATATGATTAGGTGTACTTTGATATGAAATGAAAGGAATTGAGTGAAACAAGTCTGTCTGACTTTTTTTTTTTGTATTTCATTACATTATGCCGTCGGAGTCACCGTTTCCCACAGTCTCCAAAATGTGCGCATTCATGGGTCATAGTTTGTGTAAATGTGCGCATATTTTGATGTCAAGTTTGTTTTTTTTGAATCCCAAATCCATGAAGTATTTGGGATTTATAACTGAGGCTGCAGAAGCTTTGAATGAATGTAATCAGGTGGCCAATGTGTATAACACTGCTCAATTTAAAGAAGACTTTCACACCTTTGTGTGCTACACAGCTAGCATCTGAAACCAGGTTTAGATTATCATTGCACCTTTATTAGATTTTCATTCACAAATACAGGCATGGATATAATGTCATCTACACACTAATATAGCTGTCTAGAAATCAATCTTCTACACACAACACAACACGAAGCAAAGGTTGGCAAAATCGCTGCTTACTTACCTCCCGTCATACCCGCCATTGTCTTGTCAATTGAAGAACTGGAAAAGGACAGTTCTAATCAGACCTTCTGTTCTAGCATGCAAGTCGAGAGTAGCTCTTTGAGGAAATGACCTGCTTTCTTAGCCAAACACGTAACAAGTCGATTCCAGCATATCAGACTACCCTGGTCTGATGTCTTTATGGTAAATCACGTGTTTAGCAGAAAAATGACAGTACCTGCTATGCATTTGCAGATTACAGAGGAAGTGAAACAAGAGTTGATCAGTCAAACTGGTCTCTGTGGGTAAAAAGGACAGTAACATTACTTCAGAGCTTCCTCTCCAAAGCAGTCCTCAAACCTCTTTATCACTCGTAACTCCTCTGCAGTTTGCTTGTAAGTTTTCAACACTATAACAAAGATGTGCGTGCTATAACATTCTGGTTGTGTATGTAGTTGTGCACATATTTTGTAACCCACTGTGTAAGGGCCAGATTGCTTCTATTTTACTTCCATTGGTATATGAGAATGGATGGTTTGTTTTTAAAATGTAACTTATTTTCATTTTATGTATTTTTATGAAGCACATGTGCAGGGCTCACACACCCAGACCAGTGATTCTCTCATTTCTTCACTGCATCCAGGCCTTTTATTTTATGTAAATATCACACAACTGATTGAGTTCATATTTTATGATATATTTTTATGCTTTACTCTGATATATTTACTGGGGTTAAGTAAAAAAGCAAAATGAATTTCTGGTCCCCTCAGAGTGGGTTTTTGATGATCATTTCTTTGAATAGCAAGCATGCAGCTGGCAAGAGGCAGGAATACACCCTGGACAGGTCGCCAATCTATTTCAGGGCCCACACACCATTCACTCGTATATCCAAACCTATGGGCAATTTGCAGACTCTAGTTAGCCTACTGCTTGTCTTTGGACTGTAGGAGGAAACCGTAGTACCTGGTGGAAACCCACGAGGACAGGGAGAGAACATGCAAACTCCACACAGAAATGCCCTTGGTTAGGATTCACCTTCTTGCAGTGAGGTGTTATTCACTGCTCCATTGTGCTGACCTGAAGTTATTTCCTTTTAAACAATTTTTTCCACTGAATAATGGTATCACAATAAGCAGATATAATTTTTGCATATTAGTGAGCATAGAAATCATTTGATAAACAAAGTTAATTTTACCCAGCATTTTTGTTTATGTTAATTGAGGGTGTCAGTAATGCTGAGGGCACTGTATATGATAGTATACTGTATATAGTGTATCTGAACCAAAACCCTTTAAATACACAGCTTTGTTTAGATTTTTTCTTCAAAAAGGTTTACTGCGGCATTCGGTCCGACGGTGAAGCGGATTGGTCTCGGCAACGCTGGCTGGTGGAGAGAGCACACGCACCCGGGTTGCGTTCGCTAATCAGTTATTTGACAGTTATTTGTTTTCTTTGATGTACACGTGCACAGTGCATCGGACAGTGTATTTCCAAATGTTTTCTGTGCTTCTCCCCGACAAATAAACAAATTAATAAAATAAATAAGTTTTTTTTTTCTTCCCAAAGTTGGCCAATATGTTTGAAGGATTAGTAAAAAAAAAAAAAAAAAAAGAAACAAGTTGAAAAGTGAACATTAAAGGGAAAAAACCAAGTGTAATTTGTGTGCAGAGAAAAACAGGGTTTAATACATTTCCTGACAAGTTAACCAATGTATTTGCTTAATAGTTCAATAAATGTGTAAGGAATGAAAAGTAGCAAGATGATAGCAAGAGTAATTCATTATACAGTGCCTTCGGAAAGTATTCAAACCCCTTCCTTTTTTCCACATTTTGTTACATTACAGCCTTATTCTAAAATTGATTAAATTCATTTTATTCTCATCAATCTACACGCAATACCCCATAATGACAATGTGAAAACAGGTTTTTAGAATTTTTTGCAAATTTATTCAAAATACAAAAAGGAAATATCACATTTACATAAGTATTCAGACCCTTTGCAATGATACTCAAAATTGAGCTCAGGTGCATCCTGTTTCCAATGATCGTACTTTAGATGTTTCTACAATTTGATTGGAGTCCATCTGTGGTAAATTCAATTGATTGGAAATGATTTGTAAAGGCACACACCTGTCTATATAAGGTCCCACAGTTGACAGTGCATGTCAGAGCACGCCCGGCCAAACTGAGTAATCTGGCGAGAAGGGCCTTGGTCAGGGAGGTGACCATGAACCTGATGGCCACTCTGACAGAGCACCAGGGTTCCTCTGTGGAGATGGGAGAACATTCCAGAAGAACAACCATTTCTGCAGCACTCCACCAATCAGGCCTTTATGGTAGAATGGCCAGACTCATAGCCTGTTTTTTTCCCCCCACCCTGTTTCCTGTTTCTGTTAAACCCACGTGATTTACCATAAAGAAACCTTCAGTGCCTTCTTTTATAGAGCAATCTTATTGGCTTGTTAGCTGGCTGCTCTTTTGCTCACATTTTAACCCTTAATCCCCCAAGCCTTAGAGAGAAAGCTGTCACTCCCATGTGCCGTAATGTCACTATTCAATCATTCTAAGGTCTGAGAGAGTGAGGTGCTGCTGGCTGTTTAATAAAGAGGAACTCTGGAACTCATTTATACCAGTAAGTGCCATAACTACTGCATAGTGCATCAGATGGCATTCTAGGCGCATGTAAATTTATAAATTTATTTGCTGTAGACAGAGTCTATTTCTGCGGTAGTAAGCACATGGCTCTGTCTCACAGTTGACCTAACTTTATGGTGATTAGCCGGGAATGTGAACACGCCAGGTGGTGTTCACGTTATTTTAACTAGACGTGTACAGCAGCCTGTATTGTCTGTGCATTCATTTCTAATTTCTGATTCCCCCAAAAAAGGGAAAATAAAATAAGAATTGAGGAGGTAGATTTACTGTTCCATCTTAACAGTGATTTGAATATGAAAGATTGTATCAATTACTTGAAAAAATGTCAGATGCAAAAATAGTATACTTCTGTATAATTGAAGTTTAGATAGACTTTAATTATGCTTGAAGTATTATCAAGTAAACTATTGTGTGCTTAAATTATATTTCTGCAGTGTACTATTTTTCTACTTAGGACTATTAGTAAATAATTAAATTACAGTAAAATTACGTTAACTTATTTTACAGTAAAGACCATAATTAATGGAATATATGACTATGTACTCATTCTACCTCCAGGTGACTAATTCTGCCCCTGTGGTGTAGACGACAGTCTGAATCTATGATAGATGTCTTGAGCCTTGTGACATTGTCAAAGAAATATCTTGAAGAAAAAAAATACAGGACCCAGTTTTCATTTCACAGTGAACTGTCACTTTAAGAGGCAACTTTGAACACGGGGAGTCAACATCATCGGAAGAGCAGGCATTCAGCTGTATGTGATTACGTTCATATAAAATATCTGTTTATCAAAAGCGAACAGTCATTAACACCAGCTGCTACCCAGTAGTATCTCGTTCAGGTTTGTCTAGTCATACGGTGTTACCGGTGCAGTGGAATGGAAGGTAAGCAAACTCATCAGTGCTTTTCAAAATGTGGTCGTGTTTTATCAGATTACAGTTTCAGCTAAACTTGTTTTTTTTTTCTTTTTTTAAGTTCAGCATACCTATGTGGGCTGAAATTCATTTGAACCGGAGTGTTATGTAATGGGTGAAACAAGTGATAAAGAACCAATGGTGATTCTAGAATTGGAGGAAAAAACTGGCATTAAATACGTTTATTGCATATCAAGTCTGTCTATTTTTACATGTGTGTACCCACACCTGCATTCTTACCACAGCTGCTCTCTTGCACCAGTTCCATCCTGACTGTAACAGTGGCCCAGGAATTGCTGTAATTTTGTATCATGGCAGACAGTGACAATGAAGTTTAGATAATGAACACAAAAATGTTCTTGTACAGTGCAGTGTAGCTAAGTTAGCCATACGATTCTTTTCTCTTGTGTTCTGTGATTCCTTTATAATTATTATTATTATTATTATTGTTGTTGTTGTTGTTGTGATTATTGTTTAGAATTATAATATATATATGTATATATATAATTATATAATTTATAATAATAATGAAACGTTATTTTGAGTGTCCAGTGTTGACAGTGAACTTCATATCAAGTGAATATCATTTGTGTCAATTAACACTCTGTTGACACTCGATAAAATTCTAGACCGTTTGCTCGCCCTCCACTGAGCGAGCAGACATCAATTCAGAATTAAATATTACTATCTACTACAAGTAAATGGCCTGTCTTTGAACATTTCAATAAATATTAAGTCAGTTTCAAAACAAGTCAACTAATCCTGGCATGACTATCAACATATTGTCATTTACCCACGTTTTCATCTTCAAGTGACATCATCAAAATGTCATAGTTAAGTGCCATCTATTGATTGTCAACATGTTGACTATCAACAGACTCTCAGCAAGTTGTTACTATTAATAGATACTAAACTGTTGATTTAGAGTTGAGTGTCAGCATTGGACACTCAATATAAAGTGTTAACTTAAAAATACAAATATAATCATCAACATCATCATGGTAATCAATACAAGGTTATACCGATTTCAAATGACAATCCCTGGCATGTTTTCTAGGGTCAGCTGATCTGAGGATTGTCCTATTGGGCAATACAGGAGCTGGAAGGAGCAGCACAGCCAATAGCATTCTGGGAGAGAAGCTGTTCAAGACCTCGTGCTCTGCCAACTCTCAAACAGTAGAATGTGAGGCTAAAACAAAAACTGTTGGTGGGAGGAGCATCACTGTGATTGACACACCAGGGTTTCTTGATAATAAGAACCCAGATGACACACTGAACCCCAAAATAGTGGAGTGCATCAGAGAATGTTCCGCCAGACCTCACACCTTTGTTATGGTGTTGAAAACTTCCAAGCAAACAGCAGAGGAGTTACGAGTGATGAAGAGGTTTGAGGACTGCTTTGGAGAGGAGGCTCTGAAGTATGTTATTGTCCTTTTTACCCACGGAGACCAGCTCGACGACCACACAACCATCAAGCAGTTTGTGAATAAAAATGAACGCCTGAAAACACTTGTCCAAAAGTGTGGAAACCGGTTTCATGTCATCGATAACAAACACTGGAACAATCCCACTGAAGGCCACGGTGAAGAGAGAAGCAACGCCGCTCAAATCAAGAAGCTGCTGAACACGATTGATCAGATGATGGAGCAGAACAGAGGACAGGACTACACCAAAGAGATGCGCAGAGTTGTGGAAAAGGCTCAGTCCGGGGGTCAAGCAAAACCAGTGCAGAATGCGATGAAAATGTTTTTGAAAACAGGAGCAGGGGTTCTGTTATTTCTTACTGCATGGTACGCACATACGACTATTTCTCATGATACATGTCGAGCCATAGCAAAGGGAGCTCTGTTAATGGCAATATTTGGTGCTGGGGCACATGTAACTATACCCATTTTATTCCCTGTAAAGCCGAAGGAAAAAGGCACCTAAACCCAATACTGATGATGTGTAAGTCACAGGAAAAGAAGCGGAGACCGAATCCTAAGAATTTATTGACCAGTGGTAGTATTTGGGTTTATTAGTAAGAAGAATACGATTTTATTTTTTTAAAATTTCATTTACCAAATTACTTTCTCTAATGTCATTTAAAGATTGTCTACTTCATCATAACTGCAGGAATCTTGTCCGATTTTTAAAATCCTACAGGAATTACTCTCTCATATTAATAGTTAAGATACCTTTATAGATCCCTTTAGGAGTATGCATTGTATTTAGGGAATGACATTTGAACTTAAGAAAGCAAGTTCCTACAGAATTTTGAAAAATCCTACACAATCTGCAGTGTCTTGCTGGCTGCCTTTTCATACGTTTCAGTGGCTAGCACTATGTGCATACTTTTCCCACCTTGACTCAGACAACCCCTTGACCCCTTAGAAACTGCCTTGTTAAAGTCACAAGTGACCTTTCTGGCCTACTCTCCATCCTCATCCTCCTTGACCTCAGCACGGCTTCTAGTAACATCTCTCACTCCCTCCTCCATCAAAGACTATCTTCAATTGGAAAAACTGGCACTGCTCACCTTTGGTTCACTTCATGCCTCTGAAACAGACAGCTGTTTCTCACTCAAAAACCACCAATCTAGCCATGTCCCTGTTGCACATGGTGTCCCCCAGGGGTCAGTAGTGGGTCCACTCTTGTTCATCGTTGACCCTTTTCCCCTCAGTTGCATTCTGACACGTGGAATAGGGCAGTATGGTTCAAGATAAAATGACTATCACAGTTTTCTTGCTTAGAATTGAGATGACAATTCTTTGGGACACTGACATTTTTAAATAAGAATAGTCTTTTGATGCAGACATAAATATAACAGAAATTATGATAGCGACTATGTGTGTGCACACGTTTGAGACAAAGAGTGAGAGAGAGATAAGTTTGGCTTTTAAAATGCAAATAACATAATATAGACTTAATATTGCACATTGAACATGGGACATTGGTCATGTAATACAGTGTTTTTCTACCCTGGTCCTGGGGACCCACTGCCCTGCCTGTTTTAGATGTTTCCCTGCTCCAACACACCTGATTCAAATGAATGGGCCATCATCAAGCTCTGCAGAAGCCTGATAACGACCCATTATCAGGCTTTGAATCAGGTGTGTTGGAGCAGGGAGACATCTAAAACATGTAGGACAGTGGGTCCCCAGGACCAGGGTTGAAAAACACTGATGTAATACACTTTTTTGTGCATTTTATCTACATCATTTATAATTGTGGATACGTGTGCTCTTTTTGAGCATTCAAACTGAGAATATACATGGCACATATTTGTAATGTGCAGATCTTGTCATTTAAATTATCTTGAAGTGCAGGTTGGCCTTTATTGTAGGTTGTGCTGAAAGCCAACGTGGTGTTAACAGAGTGGTGTATCGTTTTCGATTAAGTGCACTTGGTGACTAACACTTTTTTTTTCCTAGATTTAATTTATTGTTTAATCTCCCTAACATGCTGTAAAGAAGGACACTGTGTTACTTGCCAATTTTTCACATTGTTAGCACACTGGTTAATCAAGAAAAATGAATGAAAACACCAATGATCAGTTTCAAGGGAAGTTCTACATCCTGTCCATTTTGAGCTCACCAGTTGTTACTGTGCAGTTATATCCATTTTATAATATCATACATCTGGTCGATTGTTCTTATTGGTCAATTTGCATTGCAGTCGTGACAATAATAATAAAGGCATGGGTAAATAGAATGTTCAAGCATTTTAAATACTGCAACCTTAATGGTTGCATTGGCCTACACCAGTGGTAACCAGCCCTGCCCCTGGAATTCTACTAATAATAATAATAATAATAATAATAATAATAAAAATAGATTTATTTTATATAGCGCTTTTCATGAACCCAAAGACGCTTTGACCTGACATACTGTACCAACCTGTAGGTTTTCATTGCAACCCTCATTTGGCACACCTGACCCTGATAATTAGCAGCTCAATGAGATCTCTAGCTATTGAGCTATTGTGCTTTGTTAGGATTGGAATGAAAACCTACAGGATGGTAGAACTCCAGGAACAGGGCTGTCCTACACAAACAGTTCACAAGCACAAAGTTCTGGAAAATGGAAATGATGTAACGAGAAGTACATTCACTGGGAAAACAGACGAAGAACACCTCCTGCTCAGCCAATCATAATCAAACCTCATGACCCCCTCCCTTCATTTGAGGAGGGGGCAGGATCATTGTCATTTAGGAATGAGATTGCATAGAGGTATGAATCGAGATTGCGGTTTCTATGTTATTATTATTATTATTATTATTATTATTATTATTATTATTATTATTAACTATATAACTATGTAACTTCCCTTTGTGATTCAAGGATTGATGTTTGCCAAGGAAACCGAAAAAGAACTTTCTCAATACTTCTCAATACATCTGCACACACATTCACGCGCACACACACGCACATATACAGTACTTCCGATATACCCGCACACTCAGTGTCTCGTCTGCTCAATTCTCTGTCTCTTCTACTTATTTAAATTGTCTGTCTTGAGTTGCTGCACTTCAGTCCTGGAGCAGTGCCTTTTCTTTGTGGTTCTTATGCTCAAGGTGGTGCTGGAAATTAATTTATACAAATTAAATATGTCATGGATCACTGGACCTCTTAATTGTACCCGAGGTATTATCACCATGCCGATATTTAATTTGTAGACTCTTACCTGCTTTGCTTCTCCCCCTTTAACCACCCATTTCCCCTCCACCACATTCATAAATCAATTGCTGCACGATTTATTCTTAACTTTGCTGACTAGCAAGTCTGCATGGTGATAGTGTACTGCATCTTCACCATGTTCATGGCCCGTTGTAGTTTCAGGGCACAACCAGCAGGTGTCACTCTTAGCACACACATGGTGCAGAGGGAGCGGATGCCAAGCTCTACATGGAGAGAACTTTGAACTTGGACTTGCTATGAAACTGTTGCAGTTGAATGACTCTGGATAATTGATAGCAGTGACTCATACAATATTTATTCCATAGTCATGTGATCATTTCAGTTCTTGTTACTTGTACGCTCTTGGAAAAGCTGAGTCATTTGAGTAAAGCCAAAAATGCTATCAACTGCTGAGGAATCTCTGCAGGCAAAATTGATAAGCATGATTTTCAAGTGTGTGTGTGTGTGTGGGTGTGTGTGTGTGTGCATATGATTGTGTGTCCATGCGTGTGGGCAAAAGTATTGGGACAGCGACAACATTTTTGTGTAAATAAATTTTGTGTAAATAAAACAATCAATATGAGGTTGAGATTGAAGTGCAGACTGTCAGCTTTAATTTGAGACTTTCCCAGGCAGCACAGACCTCAGGTCAGTTGGCAGTGTGGCAGGGTCACAGACCTCAGGTCAGTTGGCGGTGTGGCAGAGTCACAGACCTCAGGTCAGTTGGCGGTGTGGCAGAGTCACAGACCTCAGGTCAGTTAGTGGTGTGGCAGGGTCACTACCTGTCCTGGCCTTTTTGCACCAAATCCTGCACCAGTTAGCGCACAAACACTGATTAAGTTCTTAACCTGAATTTCTTCAAAATAAATATTCTGCTGGATAAATGGATTGTACGTGAAAGAATGTAAGCTGTGTAAGTGGCTCAGAATAAGAGAATCTGCTAAATGCCTAAAATAAAGATGTTGAGATTAATAAATAAACAACAACAACAGCAAAATCTAGTTGTGTGCCATGTGAAATGTACTTTTGTAAGTTACTTTGGCTAAAAGCATCTCCTAACTGATTAAATCTTAAGTTGTAATGATGCAACAGTCATGTGCTTCATGTATACTGTGATTTTTTTTGATAAATGAGAGGGCCAAGATAGCACAAACTTGTATTAAATAAAAGGAAATGTGAAAGCTTGCGCCAGTGAGGCAGTGCTCTGCGGAGCCAGCCCTGGGGGTTCGGTGGTCCTGAGCAAAAAAAATACGCTCCAGCATAAATCAGGCCCACCGAATCGCGTGGCCCGGGGATGGCTGGGGCCCTAAATGACTGCATTGAGTGTTTATGCCTGCAGCTTTGCTCTGGAGCTCCAGCCCAGTGTCACTCTTTTTTCATTTTTGTTTCCTGTCTGATCCTCCTCAGTGAAGGTGCTCCTGTTTGCTCTCTGTTGGTCTTGAAGGCGCGGAAGCCATTTTGAACAGGCGCGCGTGCGGATACAGGTCTTTCCCCCCGTCGTGACGCACACGCCTGTAACTTTTGACACGAGCCTGGCGCAGGCAGTGAGGGAGCACTATAAATAAACGTCCCACAGAAAATCAGAGAGGGTTTGTTGACGTGCCGTAGGAGAGCAAATCAGTGAAGTGAAATGTGAAAATTCTAAGCTTGCAAATTTCCCCCAAAAAGGCTCACACACAGTCATTCACAGACCGGTCAGTCAGTCACATGACAGAGAGATGATTGGATTGGACCGGCCTGTTGAGCAGGGATCTCACAGCTTGTCCTGGTCAGTATCCAGGATGACGACAAAGCATCGCTTGCACGTATGCGTCGTGTCATGAGTGTGTTTCGATTTTGGACTTCACTGGTCTTGTGCCCACAGTCTCCCCTTTGTCCTCCAGGAATATAGTCTGGAATTATGGCTCTCCCATTCCCAGTAATAATCCGGCTGCATGGGGCCTCTAGTGGCGCAGTCCGTAGAGCGCTATCCACATGCTCAATGCGAGCCGCGTGCACCTTTGTCGCTCGTCTCTCCCTCTCTCTCCTCCTCCTATTTCTTCCTGTCTCTCTACACTGTTCTGTCCGAATAAAGATGAGAAAGCCCCAAAAAATATTAATTAAAATTTTTTTTTTTTTTTTTTAATAATCCAGCCGCATCGCTGGGTTAGTCTGATTTTGTCTCTTCTGTGTTTAGCCCTCGCAGAGCCAAATACGCAATTAAGCAGGAAGTGGGCAAGCAATGGCGGCTAATGACGCGATGAAGAGAAACCTGGTGGCGACTGGTCCTACACTGTGACCCTAGGTAGCCGCCAGGAGTGAGGGGGCAAGGAGAGAAAGAAAAACAGATCTCATAATAACAGATCTACTAAACAATCCGCCATGCTGTCATTAGTGAATTGGATGGCTAGCTTACAGTATGCATCTTTTTCAGAGCTGTATTTCTGGGGACTGTAGTATATTCACAAAAAAGCAGTGTATATGCACTCACTGACATAAAAAATCCATAGTCAGATTTAAAAAAAAAAAAAAAGGTTGCAAGTACAGAAAATGATGTCTGAATGTTCAAGTGGGAGATTCATCTGAGGAAGTCAAAAGAAGAAAAAAAGCCCAGCATAGAATCGTGCTTCAGGATTTGCCTGCATTTCATCTTCATTTTCAAATACTGAAACTGAAAGTATTGCAGTATCTACTACCACAATAATCTTTGTGTTTTACTTAGATATAAAACAATAACAAATTGTGGTAGCTGTAGAAATGCCAAAAAAAAAAAAAAAACGAATGACTTGGCTGTAAATGAACCTCAGTTTGCTGGTACTGCTGGTCCCCTGACAGGCAGTATTGACAGATCAGAAATATTTCCAGCCAATGGTCTCTCAAATCCCACCCAAAATGGCCGGAACCAAGATCTGGGCAGACCTGGAAACTCCGGTGACACGAGTGGTGTGTATCGGAGAAATCTGCTAATGAGGGAAAGTATTAAACCATCTACTTTTGTCCTGCCATGATCAATTTTATTTTCACATAACTGAATACATGATTTTTGAATATGCCTATGGATTTAAATGTTGTTCACGTGTTTGCAAATGTAATATATCACTCGGTTAGAAAATCGTGAGCCAACCTTCTCCTTTTGTTCTTTTTTTTTTTGCTCCTACTGCACAGTTGTGATGTGCATGTGACTGTTCTGTAAAAGTCAAATGATATGAGAACTTTATTGACTGAATTATGACTGTTGTTATAAGCTCCATTAAGGCTGGCCATTCTTAGTGTTACTGCTGCTCCTGCTACTGCTGCTACTGCTCTTGCTGCTGCTACTACTACTGCTACTACTACTCTTGCTACTGCTACTGCTACTGCTACTGCTGCTGCTGCTGCTACTGCTACTACTACTCTTACTCTTGCTACTGCTACTACTACTCTTGCTACTGCTACTACAACTACTACTGCTGCTGCTGCTACTGGGACTGCTACAACTGCTACTGCTACTGCTGCTGCTACTGCTACTACTATTGCTGCTACTGCTGCTACTGCTACTACTACTGCTGCTACTGTTACTGCTGCTGCTGCTGCTACTACTACTGCTACTACTATTCTTGCTACTGCTACTACAACTACTACTGCTGCTGCTGCTACTGGGACTGCTACAACTGCTACTGCTACTGCTGCTGCTACTGCTACTACTATTGCTGCTGCTACTTCTGCTACTGCTACTACTACTGCTGCTACTGTTACTGCTGCTGCTGCTACTGCTGGTACTGCTACTACTACTACTGCTGCTGTTGCTACTGCTGCTACTACTAGTAGTACTAATAACATATTATTATTATTATTATTATTATTATTATTAATAATAATAATAATAATAATAATAATAATAATAATAATAATAGCATTTAAGGAAATGTGCAGCTGAAAATGCTCCTCAGTCAGAGTACATTGTAGTGAACCACAAGATGTCTCCCTCCAAAAACATCACAACAGCATTGTCCCCCGCTCACCTTTTACTTTATTCTTGCAAATGACATCAAAAAGAATGACTTTGCTATAGGCCACAACTGAATCCGATTCCCCTGAGAAATCAATTTCGCTCTTGACGGTATCTGAGAAAGCATTAGAGCCAGTTCGAACACAGATGCCAAGGAGATTTCAGCTTTCTGTGTTATGGTGTTTTTTTGTTTTTTTTTTGTAATGATAGCAATTTGGGATCTTTTAAGTGCACCTCATGACTGCATAAGTGGCACTGCAACGTTTGGCAGCGTTGCCTTTATTTGAAGTGATTGCGGATTAGGCAGTTACACATTTCTTTACCCAATGTTAAAACCAAAAATCAAATAAAAACAAGTGGTCCCCTGCTTCGGGTCAGGGCCAAGGGCTTACGGTAATCGGCAAATCCAGCGGGGGGAAACGACCTGGGCTTCAAGGGTCGATAGAGCGGATCGCCGAAAGGGCGTGGAAAACGAAAGCAGTTAATCCCCCAGGCAGAAAGTTGGTGCCGTCTCTTTAAGAAAGGCAGCGTAATTCCCAGAGCTCGTGCTCCAGATGGTTCTGAGTACTCGTCTGGCCTTTTGCCAGGATGCTGCTCTCAATGGGATTAGTCAAGGATGCTGTTGATTGCTACGTGCTATGCGCTGCATTAAATTGCATTCACCATCCGGGAAGAAGTAAAGGGTCAATTAATGGTGTGAATATAGGATTCAAGGGTTATGATTAATTGGTGGGCAAATGAGACTGTGTGTGTGAAGAAGAGAAATATGGGCAGATTTCTTTCCCTCCTGCTCTCTCTCTCCCTTTGTATCGTTACATTTCTCCTCATGTCTCATACTTTCTCTCTCTCTCTTTGTTTTCCTGTTCAAACAACTTCCATTCTTTTAAGGCCTCGAGTGGTCTGGCATAATTCTGAGTTTTTACTGTTGGCCAGGTATTGTTGTAACACACACACACACACACACACACATACAAACGCACACAGGCACAGACACACACACACATGCACAGGCACAGATGCACACACACGGCACAGGCGTGCACACACACACACACACACACACACACACAAACACAAACAGACACACACAGGCACAGACACACACACATACACACAGGCACAAACACACACACAGGTACAGACATGCACACACAGACATATACACACAGGCATAGACACACACACACACACATACAAACAGACACATACAGGCACAGACACACACATGCACACAGGCACACACACACATGCACAGGCACAGACATGCACACATGCACATACAGACATACACACAGGCATAGACACACACACACACACACGAGGCCTAGGCACTGTCATAGCTGTTTGGTATGCTCAGTTATGCTTGATGTAGTTCTTAACTCTTGGGTGGTCATTTGATGCTGTTGTTTCAGCAGTGATCTAAAGTAATCCTCAAGTTGTGGGAGAGATGCATTTTTCTAATACCAGGTACTAATGAAAATCAATAGTTACCTATTCTATAGAAACACATGTAGCCCCAGTATCTAAGTTCAGTATGCTTGAAAAACAGAACCGTTGTCAGAGTGAACAAGACTGTACATCCCACATTATCTACAAAGAATGATAAATTAAAATAAAGACAAGATTTTGCTGAATAACACCTTTTCTTCGGTCCGTTTAACAAAATAGCTTTTTTCTTAATAAATAATACACATTTTTCCACACTGGAATTTAGAAATACATACACCTTTCTGGATATTTACAAACTGTACATATATATTCTTTTAAAAGATAAACTTGTGTCTTTGGGGTACAAAGAAATACACTCATGGAAAATTTTCAGTTGGGCATACAAAGCATTTATCAATCAGCATAAATGGTGGCTGTTTGCTAGATGAAAGAAAACACTTTCCTTGAATTTAAATTTCATAGACTTCTCAACTTGTTTTCGATGACAAAGCAGATTTCAAAATAATTGCATATCAAAAGATAAAAGCAAATTAAATATTAATATTTATTTTCACAGAAAGAGCCCCTGCTGCACTTAATGATTAAAGTTGATTGTATAACAGTATTATTCTCTCATTTGCTAAAGTTCTCCATTGGTTGTCAGGCACACATTTTTAATAACAGTTTTATTAGAACAATCGTTCATATCATCCAGCAACAGTTGGTGTCGGCTGAATTCAATGATGGTTTTCATTTTCAAAACAAAAATTAATTGAGAGGTTGGTGTGCAAGTGTACGGCCAGGGTGGTTTTTGAGTGAGAGAGAACGAGAGAGTGTGAGAGAGTGTAAGAGAGTGAGTATGGGTGAGAGTGACTGGCACAGGAAGCAGAACACAAACGCCTGCTTCACAAAAGTAAAACTGAAAGGAAGAGATGCACAGAGAGACTCGTCCACATGCAGTATATCAATGATAAACACATTTCAGGAAGAAGAATCTTGTGACATCAACGTGGTGGAGCAGGACAGTAAAAGGGGTTATGGGCTGGGGATGGCTGGTGGGATTCATAACTGAAACAGGGAGGGAGGTGGACCCGGTTCCTCCCGCCTCCAGTCACATGACCACAGATGTGAACACAAAAAAGGAGAAGAGGGAATGTTAACCAATTTCGCATTTCAGCTCATAGCATTGGAAACTCATCTGAACATTGTTGTGTGGATGTGTCATAAGAGAACAACCTGGACTTTACTGCCTATACAGACTCTCTGTGAACTGGAGAAATACACACTCACTATCTAGATCTTTCAGTAATGTGTGATGTGGTTCATTTAAAATAAATTCATTTTACCCATAATTTTATGATTACCAAAGCAAGCATGTCATTATTAAATGGAGTGTGATCTCTGTGGGCTTTGGGGGATCTTTGTCATTTAATTTAACTGACTGAATGAAGAGATTGCATTGCATTTGGTGTGACCCATCTCCTTTAGCACATTACTGCCTCCCAGGAGACTATGTGCTGCCTCCTATTGGCCAGTTATGGCCACTACAGCCTTAATAGGATTCCTTGTTTCCAAGGCAGTTTTCCCACCTGTTATGTGCTGGTGATTTAACTGTCCCCTGCTGGTGATCTGTGCTTCTGTCCTCTACTTGTTAACCTAGAACTCTACCTTAACAAGCTGCTGATTGCCTGATTGGCTTCACCTGTCTGTGGCCCTACATAAGCCTGCTGCAGCTGAAGAAAGGGGAGATTCTTTTGCAGAAAGGTTTTGTGGCTGGACCATGCACCATGATGCAGACTTGTGGTTGTGTTTAGTTCTTTATTTGTCTTTTTGTGTGGTGTTGGACAGGGAATGTTCTTTTTATTTCATGCACACGTTTTTGTTAAGTTTTAGGTCAGAGAAGGAACGACTGTGGAAGACTCACCATTATTGTTTCCATCAGGAGAAAGATGACTACTTGTAGTAGACCAGGGTAAGTAGTCTTCTGTAGGCCCTGCTTTGCCCTGACCTGTTTTGTCCAACACTTATGACTGTTTGTGTATACATTTTGTGGTTTTTGGGTTTAGTTTTTGTGTCTTTATAATAAATGCGTTTTGTTTATAGTATGTTGGGTAAATTTCTTTTGAACGTTCCTTTGTTTTAGACACAAGGGACTTTGTTGCGCTCCAATTCCTGTTGTCCTTGTTATTGTACTGTGGGTGGATTTGGGATGTAACACGACCTGCTTTTACCCTCCGCATGAGGTCAGTTGACCCACCTTTGACTGTACATATTAGACCATTATCACATCACACTGTGCCAGGGCAGTAGTATTTGGTGAAGTTCACAAATCTAAAGCTTGATAATTGAGATGCTGGGAATGGGACAACGCAGCAGAATACTAACTGCCCCATCTTGATTTGCATGGCTAGGAAGGAAGTTTTATTAGTTAGTCTGAAAATTGCTCCATTAGTGGATTCCATAGAAGTGCTGTGTAAGACAACTTTCTGCTTGGGTAATGCTTTAAACCCTTTCTAAATACGCCCACAAGTTTGTCAAGTTGTGGAAGTTTTTGTACTCGGGTGGTATCCATCTGCCGCTCAAAACTCTTGTGCTCTAACCTTCTTGCTCTTTCCCCTTGTTCTTAGTCTCCATACAACAACAAGAAAATGTTGATCTACTGTTGTTTTCTGTGCAAGTATGGATAAATTGCAAACTGTGAAGAATATATTACATTCTTCTGTGTGCAGGCAGATACTGGACATTTTTTCTTTGGCATTCCTTCTGTATTTACTTCCTCTCCATGTGTTAGGAAAACGCGTTATTTTTATGAGGGTCACAAGTAAACGCAACTTGTACGATTAGTCAGGTGATTGTGCAAATCCAGTGCCTACGGGGGCCCCCATGAGGATATTCATTATAATGCAAGTTTAAATCCCTATAGGTTGCATGCAATAGAAACTGTGTCCATAGGAATTTAATATAATATTCAGGTCTCAGGAGGGCCTGAGCCTTTAGGGAACTATAGGGGAAGAGTGAGCCTTTAGGGAACTGTGGGGGAAGAGTGAGCCTTTATGGAACTATAGGGGAAGAGTGAGCCTTTATGGAACTATAGGGGAAGAGTGAGCCTTTATGGAACTATAGGGGAAGAGTGAGCCTTTATGGAACTGTGGGGGAAGAGTGAGCCTTTAGGGAACTGTGGGGGAAGAGTGAGCCTTTAGGGAACTGTGGGGGAAGAGTGAGCCTTTAGGGAACTGTGGGGGAAGAGTGAGCCTTTAGGGAACTGTGGAGGAAGAGTGAGCCTTTAGGGAACTGTGGGGGAAGAGTGAGCCTTTATGGAACTATAGGGGAAGAGTGAGCCTTTATGGAACTGTGGGGGAAGAGTGAGCCTTTAGGGAACTGTGGGGGAAGAGTGAGCCTTTAGGGAACTGTGGGGGAAGAGTGAGCCTTTAGGGAACTGTGGGGGAAGAGTGAGCCTTTAGGGAACTGTGGGGGAAGAGTGAACCTTTAGGGAACTGTGGGGGAAGAGTGAGCCTTTAGGGAACTGTGGGGGAAGAGTGAGCCTTTAGGGAACTGTGGGGGAAGAGTGAGCCTTTAGGGAACTGTGGGGGAAGAGTGAGCCTTTAGGGAACTGTGGGGGAAGAGTGAGCCTTTAGGGAACTATAGGGGAAGAGTGAGCCTTTATGGAACTGTGGGGGAAGAGTGAGCCTTTAGGGAACTGTGGGGGAAGAGTGAGCCTTTAGGGAACCATAGGGGAAGAGTGAGCCTTTAGGGAACTGTGGGGGAAGAGTGAGCCTTTAGGGAAATATTGGGGAAGAGTGAGCCTTTAGGGAACTGTGGGGGAAGAGTGAGCCTTTAGGGAACTGTGGGGGAAGAGTGAGCCTTTAGGGAACTGTGGGGGAAGAGTGAGCCTTTAGGGAACTATAGGGGAAGAGTGAGCCTTTAGGGAACTGTGGGGGAAGAGTGAGCCTTTAGGGAACTGTGGGGGAAGAGTGAGCCTTTATGGAACTGTGGGGGAAGAGTGAGCCTTTAGGGAACTGTGGGGAATCTGCTTAAATGAGGTTCTGTCTCACTGCTGCTCACCTCAAGCCCTTCTTAGTTCATCAACTCCATCCATCACCAGTTGGGTAATACGATCTAAAAGATTAACCATTAAGGATCCATTCTGGGATAAACTGCCAGTGATATAATCACCTTGAATCAGTGGATTTCAGTCTTGAATCAACAGCTGGTATGTGTCATTTTATAATGGGGGTTTTGGGAGGATGGTTTTCTGCTTGTCTTCCTGATTCAAACCCCTGACTCTATTTGTAGCATTTTTATAGTACCTGTCAGTCTTTTACAACAGAAATGGACAATGTAAAATTGTACACAGGCAGTGAACTGAGTGTAGGTTCAGTAAAGTAAGTGAATAGAAAAGTAGAACTTTTCTTCAGCTGTCAGGTGTTACAGGTCCAAGGACTTGCTGATGTATGGAGAATTGATGTGTGGGCTTTCTTGACGCATGATTGCTGGACTGGGTGGTACTTATTGAGGTCCAAGTGACGCATGGATCCCGACTCTGCACGCACTGTCCCTTGTTCTTTCTCTTGCTCTGGCCAAATGTGTCTGCCGTAAGCTTAAAACGCTTATCTATCAGATCAAATGCCTGATTAAATGAAATGAAAACAGAGTAAACTGTACCTTCCAATTGATTTGAATTCAAGCTATTTACTTAACATAAAAAAAATGCAGGCAGTTAAAATAATCGTAAGAATTAGTGTGTCAGCAAATATGGGATTTTCAGGTTGTATTTCATAGGTAATCCCATGGGTAATCCAGGTCTTCTGGCGCAATGCTGTGAAGGCATGTTCCTCTGCCTCTTTGTAATTACCATTTCTTCTTAATGTTCTGCGACTCCTCTTCCTTCAGCTTCATTCATCTTCTTTCCATTATTTCCCTACCTTCAGCTCTCCTTTCTTCTATTCCTCCTTATCCTCTTTACTCAGAGCTTGAGAGCAAAGGCTTTGAAGACACATTGCTTTACCTCACTCAGGGTATGGTCTCGGTGATATTGCCCTGTGCCTACAGATGTACACCACCCTCTAGTGGACAGAAAGAGTTCTGCAGGCCTGATATGGCCCGGTACAGAAGCTGCCTCTTAATGCACTGCTTGAGTTGGAGAATTGCCTCTGGTTGGGTAGGACATGACAATACCAATTTGATGGGTAGGGAGCTGCTGACTATATTCCCCACAGGTAAATACAAATTTTGGGCACATATTTTGGGCACAAGTGAGTGCCCCTCTACACTGGAATGTGAGTAGTTCTAGTTTACCCATTATTCATAAATAAACCTGGCCCTTACTCACCCTGTCTTGTTGCTTTGTACATTTTCTTTGTTCTTTTATTACTCTTTGTATTACTCTTTGTGGTCACAGTCTAGGCAGATGGTTGAAGACCGTATTGTTTTTTAGTTTTTTTTTTTTTTAAACAATGCAAGCACTTTGTGTTGAAACACAAATGTCCTAGACAATCTGTCTGTTTGAGCAGCATAAACAAGTAGTAGTAATAATAATAAAAGTTATCTAAGTTAATAAAACCAATGCTGTGGCATGAAGTTGCTGCAGTCGCAGCATCCTTTTGGCCAATCCCAGATCAAAATGGTCTCCGATCTCCACTGGATTGTCGTCCAGCCGCCACGCCCGCACGTGGCCTGCTGCGCTTGTAGCTCCGCCCATGTCACGCTGTAGCTCCGCCCCTTTGCTATGGAGACGTGTGTCCGTTGAGGCACTCCCTGCGTAGACACTGGGCCGGTTTCCACCAGTCCCCCATGTGGCATCGGCAGATGGTGCAGCCGTCCACCTTCACCTCGATGCCAGCCGGGATGATGGTTGAACCCGCAAAGCAGTTCGGGCCTGATAGAAAGAGAAAAAGTTATTAAACTAAAATCTGTGCTTCCATATTTTAACAAACTTGCAGGACACAATCCAGACCTGAGGACCCTACAACCCCAGCCCTCAGGGTTGCACTCTACAGTTTCTTTAGAAAATTCTGGGAAGTGTTTGGTTGGATGTACCTGGTAGGTAGACATTGCACAGGCTCGTGAAAACCTGAACTAAGCAAGTTCACATTCTGAGATTGACAAATCACTCTAAGGGCTTCCAAATGATGGGTTCACGGTTGGAGAAAGGAGTGTGTGCAGCTTATAAATATTCAAAGATGCACTCATGTTGCAGAAGTAAGAAGTGTCCACTAAGTAAATAAATAACGCAATAGAATAAATAATGTAATGTAATTAAACTGGAGCCAGCTTCCTGCGGCAGAACAGTTTGTGCCGGAACACCTCAGCATTTTTTTTCGTCCTGACAGTGCCTGTCACTAATCACTTCTGGCTGAAGTAAGCATCTTTTACCCTCTGCTCTGCAATCACATTCACATCACCTGTCAACCTGGCGACCTCTCCCTTTTAGTGGGACAGTGAGCATTTTTCAGCCAGTGTTCATCCAAAGATCCAGAAAGTTAGAGAGTACAACTTCTATTTCGAAATTTCCTACTTCAATACAGTGAGAGATAGAGAGCACTTCAAAGAGAACTGGGGGCACAAACAGAAACCCAACTGGGGGGGGGGATTTTCTGTCGACTGTTTCTCTTTTCACTAAATTTAGAAAGTTGTAGTTGCACTTGTAGGCCTGTCTCCTTGCTGCCACGTTCTGCTTCAGTTTGGGAGAGCAAGTCTGTGCTGCCAGCTGTAGCTCCCTGTGCTTTTGCAGTCTGCGCTCGCTGAGCTGCGCAGTCAAAAGAGTGCTCTTCACGCGCAGCTGACGCAGACCGACTGCGGGTCTCACAGGGTGAGCGATGGGGCGGGAGCAGCCGTGCTAACTGAACCCCTCCCTCCCTGGGTGATGCTACAGCCCAAACGTGAACTGCCCCCGTGATGATGCCACAGAGGCCTGGCACTGAACTGGGCAGGATCTGTGGGCAGGATCTGCAATCAGACCATGGGGAGAGTCCCGACACAGAAACCCAGTGATGACGTCCTCTCTGAATTTTTAAAATATCTTTATTCTGCCAGCAAATACAGCAGTGTGGCACCTGCTTTAGTTATTTGTATGCATATATATGTGTGTGTGTATGTGTATGTATATATGTATATATATATGTATATATGTGTATATATATATATGTATATATGTATATATATATATGTATGTATATATATATGTATATATGTGTATATATATATATATATATATATATATATATATATATATATATATATATATATATATATATATATGTATATATGTATATATATATGTATATAAAACTTAAGCAGGTGTCACACTGTTGTATTTGCTGGCAGAATGAAGATAGTTTAAAAATTCAGAGAGGACGTCATCAGGTTCCATTTCCTCTCTGCGTCCCTGGGGCGTCTATGCCAGGTGGCTCGTTGCACTACTAATAGTTGTTAATATGTGTAACGCAAGTATTCTTTTCACTGACGACTTTGAGTGTATCTGTTTGGTATTACTGTGGCATGGGGCGTTCTGCTTTCTGAATCACAGGCTCTGTCCTCATTCATAATTCATGAGCTGCATTTCTTCAGCTCCACATGACGCTATTATGGAATTTTGTGGATTTCTTTAAAATCATTACCACTCTGATACAGGGTTTGGGGCTCATATTTAAAAAAAAAATCCCCTTTAAGTACACTTAAGTCAGGAGATTCTAAAAGGTAAGGTCACCCTTAAGATGAAGGTGATACAAGAACCTATTTGGTTCTAAGGGAACTGCTCCACACATTCTCAGCTTGCCAACTGTTACAAATACATGATACATTCATACACACACACACCCCTATAATCTTTCCTCTTCTGATTGGTTGTTGGCATCAAGTGATGCAAACCAGGTGGCCTCTGGGGGTGGGGCTACTCCCATGTGATTTCTTCATGAGCTCAGAAGGGAAACCCACAAAGGGTGGAGTGGAAGACGGGCTGCCGGAATGGGTTTTTAAAAAACTGTCCGTGTTCTGCTGGAAGACGCAGCGTTGGTGGCGGTTTTGTTTGTGAGTTTGCCTCGCCGTGAGGACTTCCGGAATCAAGAAGAGTCCCAGCGAGGGCTGAAGTGAGGAAAATGGCTGTTTTTTTGAGCTTATCTTCACGCCCGTGACCACACCACAGAGCCGCCGAACCACCTGAAGCCACCCTTGGGATTTTTCGGTTTTTTTCAGGTTGGAATCTTGTTGTGAGTGTAGCCCCCTGGCTGTGGTGTGCTACAGAACAGTAAAAGTCTTGGTCTCTCCTGGGTAGTTTGATTGGTGGAATCTTGTTGTGAGTGTAGCCCCCTGGCTGTGGTGTGCTACAGAACAGTAAAAGTCTTGGTCTCTCCTGGGTAGTTTGATTGGTGGAATCTTGTTGTGAGTGTAGCCCCCTGGCTGTGGTGTGCTACAGAACAGTAAAAGTCTTGGTCTCTCCTGGGTAGTTTGATTGGTGGAATCTTGTTGTGAGTGTAGCCCCCTGGCTGTGGTGGGCTACAGAACAGTAAAAGTCTTGGTCTCTCCTGGGTAGTTTGATTGGTGGAATCTTGTTGTGAGTGTAGCCCCCTGGCTGTGGTGTGCTACAGAACAGTAAAAGTCTTGGTCTCTCCTGGGTAGTTTGATTGGTGGAATCTTGTTGTGAGCGTAACCCCGCCCCCCCCCCCCCCCCCCGCCCCACCCCACCCCACCCCCTCGATGCGGAACAGGAAGTGGCCGTACCGTTCTTGCAGACGGGGCAGCACTGCTCCGGCTCGTAGACGGGGTTGACGCACTCTGGCACGGCGCAGTCGGCCACCACGCAGTGCACCTCTTTACTCGGCTCACACCGGCACCATTCACACGGAGACGGCTGGGGGGGTGGGGGGGGGTGGGGGGGGGTGGGGGGGGGGGGCAGCAGAGTAATTGAGAGGGAGGGAGGGAGGGATTTAGTGACAATTAGTAACAATAACACAGTCAGTAACAATTTTAGGTTTTGAAGAATTTGCACCTCAAACTGCCACAAACACGTTTACGTTCTAAAATACAAACCCCAAAAAGTAAACCTTCAGCCTTTCACAAAGGACGCTGTGATAAATCACAGACTTGGTGGGGAAACCAGCAGTTGCCCAGTCCGGTGCGACGTGCTGCGCAAGCTCATCGGTATTCTCCGAGAGGCGGCAAATGCAGAACGGAGCTCTCGTGGCTCGGACCGCGTCCAGCCCGCCGTTCTGCGAGGGTCTGGCTTTTTGTTCTCCTTTGTAATTATTTCGCTATTTTTATCAGACCCAATCCTCCAGCAACTGCTGCTGATGCTACCACCAGAAACAAATCAAACCGCCCAGACCCAGCCTCCCCAAGGCTGTGTCCTCACTTTCCTGGACTTTTTTCTCATGTGGATGTTTAAGCTTATGCTTTATTTATGGCTTTATTCAGGGGGGAATACAACATATGTATTAATAGCAGGATACTGCAGCAATGATGTATCTAAAGAGGCCATTTTGGCTCCTGGTTACATTCAGTCTCACGTATGCAAGGTGCAGAGTTGTACGCATTCGTCTAATGTGGTGACTACTTATGCAGTTGCGTGCAATCATTTTCCATATGAACACAAAACATTATTCCCTCGTAACAAAAGTAATGTGTAATAATGACAATATTTGTTAAGGGCCCATGGGAACTATTTCCTGAGGAAGAAACACTAACAAATACCGGGACTTAAAGAGAGCCAGTGTAATCCTGTAACACCTTCTGTAAGACAATGTGTGCAGGCTCGAACGGTTCTCGTCATTTATTCATAAATAGTTCAATACAGGATTATCTTATTTTACCCAGAGCTCTTAAACTGCTGCCACTCTCATTATCCAAGCTGTTCCCACGGTAAACATAGCTCTCTGGGGCCCCTGATGCTAAACACACCAATTATGCCAAAAAGAGAGCCTGACTCAGGGGTGTTCTGGTCCCCTGCAGCCTGTGTGTAAGTGAACACAGTGTCTCAAATGGGCCCCTGTAGCCTGTGTGTGAGTGAACACAGTGTCTCAAATTGGCCCCTGTAGTCTGTATGTGAGTGAACACAGTGTCTCAGATTGGCCCCTGTAGTCTGTATGTGAGTGAACACAGTGTCTCAGATTGGCCCCTGTAGTCTGTGTGTGAGTGAACACAGTGTCTCAGATTGGCCCCTGTAGTCTGTATGTGAGTGAACACAGTGTCTCAGATTGGCCCCTGTAGTCTGTGTGTGAGTGAACACAGCTTGATTCATGTCGGCTGGTGATCATTACCTTTGGTAGCCTGTGACCTTTCACTAATCATACTGTTCGCTGCAAATAAGTAAATTCAAACTGGACGAGCCCACATGGTCTGGGCAAACATGTTGAGAGAGCTTCCTTCCTGAACACAGATTAAAAATATTTAGAAGTTAAATGCAATGCCTGCACCTTCACTTTGCTTTGGGGAATTTGAACAGCTGAATTATTGGACTGCCATCAAAATTAGTATACAAAAAATACGTATAAGAAGTCATAATTAAACAAACATGGCTAATACACTGTATAAGGTGTACTAAGCTAGCTAGGCTAATTAGCAATACCCATTAGTGAAAAGCAAGCCCATAAATCACACACTGAAGGTTCCAGTGAATAATTTAATCTCCTAGCTTGGGACGGCGTGTCAGAGTTTGTAAATCTAATGAAAGGTTTTTGGGAATCAAGTTTGAATTTATTATTATTATTATTATTTTTTTTATTATATATATTTTTTTGTCTGTCTCTAGAAGTTTTGGTTGAGCGGATTCAGCTTTTTTTTTTTTTTTTTTTTTTCTTTTTTTCCCCCCTGACACAAATTACACAGTCATGAGTTTGCAGAACCTTCAGGCCACACTTCAGTTGACAAGAAATGGAGGAGAGGCAACTCTTCAGCCGTTAAACCCGCGGGTGCCCTGGGGGAGGATTTGGAGTGCGACCGCTAGGTTGCCCGGGCGATATCGATCCGCAGCATACGGCGTGCTGAATATTAACGGAACGGTCTGGTAAGCAGGCAACAGCCACGAGCTCCGAGAAAACACCTATGGATTCTGCACCTGTATGCTTTTCTGTCCAGGAATTTGTCTTTTAATCTTATCTGACCAGCGCAGTGAAAATCTAAAGGGCCACAGATCTCCAGAGAGCCATTATCTCTCCACTATATTTAGCCGAGTGCCCAGATGCAGCGAGAATGCCAATGATCTCAATGCCTCCTCAGATTTTAGTCCGTTCTGGCCGTCTGGCTGAAGAGAAGTCGCACTGGTACAGAGTCACGATATGCAGGGAGAGGAAGTGCAATTCTTAGCCCTAAACCCCAACACTGAAATACTAAACCACAGCACTGAGAGATACTCCTGAAAATCACTGCACTGAAATACTAAACCACAGCACTGAGAGATACTCCTGAAAATCACTGCACTGAAATACTAAACCACAGCACTGAAATACTAAATCACAGAACTGAAATACTAAACTACAACACTGAAATACTAAATCACAGCACTGAAATACTAAATCACAGCACTGAAATACTAAACTACAGCACTGAAATACTAAACCACAGCACTGAAATACTAAATCACGGCACTGAAATACTAAACTACAACACTGAAATACTAAACTACAGCACTGAAATACTAAACCACAGCACTGAAATACTAAATCACGGCACTGAAATACTAAACCACAGCACTGAAATACTAAACTACAACACTGAAATACTAAACCACAGCACTGAAATACTACACAACAATACAACATTGAGAAACCATCACCAAACCAGAGCACAGAACCTCTGTGTGCTTTGTTTAAAGCTGCAGTTGCTGTTTGTTTAGGACATTCTCAGCAAGAGGAGAGACTTCTGATCAATTCCTCAAGGCTAATAGATGATATCTGGCCACATTCAGGATGCATGTGATAACTTCGAACGACCGGATGGCTTGGCTCACAACACTCAGCCTGAAACTATTAAGGCTCATTCAGTGCACCAGAGAGAGCCTTTAAAAACAGAAATCTTGCAGTCTCAACTAAATGACACTTCAGTGTTCTGGGATCAGTCTGTGGGATTAGCACTGGTGATTTCAGTTTTCACACCACGCTTCTCGAGGTTACAAAAATTTGGATGGAAGCAATCAATCATTTGCATTGTATCTGAGACCGTACAAAAAAAAGGTGCTACCATGGTGGTGTTTAGTGAAACAGGACTCACAGAATGTTCTCTATTATGAGCTTACTTTAAGCTTCTATTTAGTCAAGATGGCTCATGTCTATATTCTGCTATTATGTTATAGCATGTTCTCATTGGCCAGTATTGTACAGCTGAGCTAGCATATGATTTATGGTTCTGACACAGAAAAATATGTATTCTTTGTACAGACAGACATTTTGGTTGTGATTTTTAGTAATTTTATAAATTCTTTTGTAAAGCAACGGGATGAAATAGTGCTTAGATAAAGTGCTTCTCAGGGGGATTTGTGCTGCGTTTCTAATGGTGCCAGCATGTTAATAGCTTGAACTAGACCACAACCGTGTGTCAACAATAGTTGTTTTTTTATTTTTTACTTATGAAGCAAAACGGCAGTGATAAACCTTGATCTTACTGTAAAATATATCAGTTAAGTATAACCACAATACACATGCGTTTCTTCGAGGGTTAGTTCACATGTTTAAAACCAGGTCCACTGAGCTACTCGCCACAAATAATCTGAAAGCAACTTGTGTACGTACAGCTCACTCTCTGTTAGCTTTGTTAGCAAAATAACTTTGATATTGAACAACAGCTGTGTAAATATTATGATCAATAAACAACACAAATGTCAAATATTAGTTTTTATAGAACAGTGTATTTTCCCCCTCCATTTTGGCTCTTCTTATCTGTGTAAAAGACGCAGAATCCTACGTTAAACATGGCCTCAGAGTCTGACATGAACCTCGTGAAAACAAGCACATAATTGAGCATGTGCATAAAATTAAACGGAAAAGATTGAGTCAATGATCTTGAGTATATAAAAACAGAGTCATGTAAACTGACCCTCCATCTGCTGCCTGAACCCCTCCTCCCCCCAATTACAGAATTTTTTTTTAAATGCTACTTTTCCTGGCAGGTGCAATCAAGACGTTATTTACCGTGGTTGTTGTTGTTGTTGTTGTTATTATTATTAGTAGTAATAGTGGTAATAATAGTTGTAGCAGTCGTAGTCCACACTTATCTTAACCCCCCTGCTGTAGGTAGTACTATTGTTGCTTACTTAGACATAAGGTAGCACTGCCCAGGAATGACTCATCATCCACTTGCTACCTCTCTCTTGTGACCACATTGCCCCGCGCCCCCCTCCCCACCCCCCACACCCCCTCTAGGGCATCACTGCACTTCAGTCCCTGATCTTTGTACTTTCTGTTTGCACTATATGTCTCTCTGGATCACAGCGTCTGGTTTAAAATGCCAGTAAAGTAAAATTACACCCTTTCACTGCACAAAATGTTTTTTCATGCAACGTCTTCGTGCAGTTGCACTTTGATGCTGTGCTTCTGGGATAAGTGGGAAAGACATCATGCGTCCAATGATGGCTCTGCATCAGTCAGAGCACATGGTTCAGTCTGCTCTCCAGTCTGGTATTCCTGCTGGACCCGGCACACTCCCGCAACCCACAGGCCCCCGGTGCAATTGCTCAGCCCATAAAAAATGTAACTTCATTCATTTTTAATACATCGCGCCGCAGCCCCAGTGTATTTCAGCTTGTTGTTGCTCGCAGTCTGCCTCATGCCATTAGACGGCAAAAGTCGCACGGGTTTTCCAAGTGCAGTGAAAGGGACGAGGTAGAGTGGCAGAAGTGGAGAGGCAGTTGCTACTGTTTGTGTCTGGGAGGAAGCAGAGTTTCACACTACACACTTCCTGAAGGTAGGGTTGGGGATTAGTCATGAAGACACATCAAACCCTCACTGTGAAGACTGACAGGGGGTGTCTCTGAAGGTAGGGTTGGGGATTAGTCATGAAGGCGCATCAAACCCTCTTTGTGAAGTCTGACAGGGGGTCCCTGAAGGTAGGGTTGGGGATTAGTCATGAAGGCACATCAAACCCTCACTGTGAAGACTGACAGGGGGTGTCTCTGAAGGTAGGGTTGGGGATTAGTCATGAAGGCACATCAAACCCTCTTTGTGAAGTCTGACAGGGGGTGTCTCTGAAGGTAGGGTTGGGGATTAGTCATGAAGACACATCAAACCCTCACTGTGAAGATTGACAGGGGGTGTCTCTGAAGGTGTTGTTAGGGGTTAGTCGTGATGATGCCATGTAAAAGACCTGCTCCTGGTTTTAGGACCAGAACCCCCATGCTGTGCATTGCAAACATCATTCGGAGACATTTTAAAAACAAAACAGTTCAGATCTTTCAACCAAATTAATTTTTCCTCTCAGGTATTACAAAACTTGACTCAGTTTAAGCAAATATAATTTTGGGATCCTTCTAAGAGCAGATCCTTTGATGTCACTGATTAATAACAACTGTAGACTGTGTGCTTCTGCACACTAATATGAGTAATATGGGGGGAGGGACATCAGTGTGTTGTTCTATGTTTTTGTGCCAAGTCTGGCACACACCACCATATGTTATAATCAGATTTTTATTATTTTTTCCAAAAACAAATGTGCAGGGAATTCTAATTTAATTTAAATCAACTTATACATAAAACGAGACGTGTTTAGAGACGTAAACAGATTCACATCAACTGTTAAAGTTATATTTTGGCAGTGTATTAGTAAAATGAGCCTATTTTGGAGTCACACTGTGGGCGTTAATTTTTCTAATGTGTGAAATCTGGTGAGTAAGCTACGGTATGGAGCAGGCTACTGATTGGTTAACCCCATGAAGTGCCTGGAGAGCCAGAGTGGCTCTGATCCTGAAAGACTATGACCCACACGGAGAGCGAGGGGAGAGGTGGAGAGGATTCGGTAAATGTGTTCACCCCCCCCCCCCCCCCAAACAAATCAAACAAGTTGTTGTACTGACAAGGGACTTGCATACAGGTGGTGAATTTTCATCAGACAGCAGGACGCTTTCTAGAAAGTTCAGCTGCCCAGCCTGCACCGCTGCTGCAGGGATTTGCTGATCTTCGTGTGAACGTCACGAGCGCTGTAATATCCAGAGCTGTTCCGTTCAGCTTCAGAGAGAGCATTAAAGCAACATGCTAGAGATCTGGGGGGACCTCACACACCGCGTGTGAGATGCGTTTGATACACACTGGTTTGGTTTATGCAGCCGTAGTCAGGCTACTGCATTCCTCAGGCCAGACTCTGCAGAAACATAATGGGCAGTAAGGCCCGGGCAGCATTAAACTTCAATCTGCCATTTTAACACAGGCCCATGGAACACTCCTCCTCGTATTATTATTAAATGAAGGGCCATTTAATTGTTTTGTATAACCCATAAAATGGATGAGGGGTGTTAGCTGAGTGTATTTCTCGCCAGTGTGAGCCAAACGGGGGAAATAATGGAGCCTTTCACGAAATTGAATCACTTTTCTGGACAGCAGGTATGCACTGCCCGGGCGCTGTACAGTGGGTCCTGTGGCGCTGCTAATATGATTTTGTACTTCGCTGCCCACAATTACACAACTTTATACGGCCTTTATTATTACTATTATTATTATTACCCTATTCACATGTGCTGAGGTCATCTGGAGACTCCACAGAAACATGTCAAATTGCGCTTGCCAAAGAAATGCTGGAAGGTGCTGATTTAGAAAATGAAAGGAGTATGTGACTTTAACATGTTCTATTTGTACAGCACTTCATTTTTAATCGGTGTTTATTTTGGGTCCTCTCACACATCGAGGTACCAAGGGCTACCGTCGCTCACAGGAAGTGCGAAGATGGGTTTAAGCACAAGTGCTGGAATGTTCTCTCTGGGGGGGGGGCTGTTTTAAAAGAGCCCATGGCAAGTTCTGTGTGTCTAGCAGTGTAGCATGAACTCAGTCTTTTTTCTCAGTAATGAACACACACTTCAATCTTCAGGGTCTGGTTGGTTTGATCTTTAGTCAGAAGGTTAAATCCAACGGAAAGCAACGGAAAATATCCCATGCCTCTCCACGATCATGTCATGAGTGTAACACAGTGTGTCACTGTGACAACATGCTTAGTACCTTTGGGAAGTGTACGCACTCTTGTATGAAGTATCCAGTGGTAATGGCTTTAAATTGCTACTCAGTATTTGGGTAGCATTTTGCTGCACCTTACCAACAAGGTAAATATGAATTAAAATCAGAATGGTGAGGCTATGTAGGTGAAGCTACTTTATGCTGTTTTAGGTTTCAAAGTCCAGAGCCAAAGTCCAGCGAACATTGCCAAATATGACTGAATTTACTTAGCTAATAAAGACAGCTACCTAACCTGAATGCTGACCAGTCACTTAGAGTTAGGTTAGACACCGAGGCGACCCTATCTCTCCAGCACATCATACCAGTCAGGCAGTCACAAGTTTTCCAAAATGCTTGATCGACATATCCGATGGCAAAAACTCCCCCTTAGCAGAAAAGTTACGGGGAAGCTGCCTTTAGCTCAGTAGCAGTGGAACAGGACCTGCGCTAGCCACTGCTAGCACAGCACCAGCGAGTTTCAGCCTGCTCAAGCTTGCCTAGAAGCACGGCAAAATTCTGTAACTTAAACACACATATTTGCAAACAATCGTGTCATTGTTGATTTTTATTGCTTTTTTTTTTTTTTTGCATCTTTACTTAGTCCGGCTTCGCGTATCCTTTGCAGCGAAGTCACGTGACTCTCCCGCCGCACGCACAGCTCGATGGGAGGCCCGCTCTCCTGCTTCGGCAGGCCCGAGAAGCGGCCTAGAAGCCCTCCGGACACCGTAGTGTGAGCGGGCCGGAATCCGAGAACGTTACCACGGCGCCCTGAGAATTCTGTCTGCTGAAGGACCGACAGTACGGGTGAGGGAATGCCCCAAACCCCTTACTCCGACCCACACAAGGCCTTCCCTGAAGCTTCATCTTTAGTAAAACAACGACCCTCTCCTCGTGAATATAATCACTAACTGTTGTTACCTTTACCCAGAATCCACTGCAGGCTGTAATTCAGTAGCTGCTGAGCGCACTAGTACATGAAAGCATGTCTAAATCGTGATGTCATATCATGGGATGAGACATGCGCCCATCAATTGGCCTTTAATCAGTTTTTCCACGGGCCCAAAATGCCACCCACCTCTGCTCCTTTCGTGTCAGCTGCTTTAGGCCATCCCTCCACCCCCATTTCACGTTTTATTCCGTGTTTTTTTTTCTTCTTCCCCCCCCCCCCCCCTCATTTATTTCCTCTTCCGCTATTGCTGACATTGTCCTACGGCAAGGTGCGACCCCACCTCTGGACTGCTAGCCCAAGATTAAATGCATCAGTCATTCCCAATGCAATGTACAGCGCTTTCTCCTCCTCGTCCGTTGTATGGAAATTTTTATTCTACTTAAGATGAATTAAATATTAAATGCTCACTAGGATCACACTGTTCCCAATGGTGTGTAAACCAGTCAAGGTTTATTTATTCTGAAAATCTACAATATGTCTGAAATACAGATATGCTAAATATTCTGATAGGATTTTTTAATTTTTGGTATTTCTCTCACTACTGTAATGTGTTTGTAGGGTGTAGCATAAGGATATTATTATTAGAAAGTGTCAGATCTTCCATGGATTGATAACAGCTCATTGATTCTGTCACTGTCACAGAAATCCCATTGAATTGGCTGCCACCACTGTAGACCTTTTCATTTTGATTGCTGACTGCCACTGCTGTCATTCCTTAAAGTCAAACCCACAATTTCTTCAATAGTGTGAAATGTACTTGGCGACTGATTGACTATCCTGGAGATGAGAGGTGGTAGCTGAGATTAATGGATTGGTGGATGGACGGATAGATGGATGGATGGATAGATAGATAGATGGATGGATCGGTGGATAGATACATTAGTGTCCTCCAAAGATGGAGTTAGTTTCACAGCTCATAGGGGGGTTACGCATACCGATCTGTGCAATTTCTACAAATACACACAAATCACAATGGTTTTGTTTTCAATAAACATTCTACTGACAAATACCAGGTCAGATATTTAGTTTAATTTTTTGCTTTAAATGTTTGTAATACACGGTTTAAAAAAGTTGTGCTAAACTTGCCTTTTTACAATGAACGTACCTATACCCATGACTAGATTCAAGGTAACAAAGGCTGAAGACATTCTCCAGCACTTCACAGACTTCTGTTCAACAGCCTCCTAATTGGTGAAAGTGTGGACACATGGCCTCTAAAAATAAGTCTGGTGCGCACAGCATGTGCGAACACCCTCAGAATACTTCAGCACACATTTCACCTGGGTTTAAATCCATCAGGCACATGATTTAAATACATCGAACACATGTTTGTGATGCAAGAAACCTTTGGACAGCAACTACAAATGGAATGTACTATTGTCCTTAAAAGCATCATAGTTATCGGTTTGGAGATCATGGACCTGTCCAGGGTGTATTCCTGCCTCTCGCCCAACGCATGCTGGAATAGGCTCCAGGACCCCTTGCGACCTTGACCAGGATAAGCAGATATAGATAATGTGTGGATGGATGGATGGAGATCATGTCCAAATGTGGCTGTCGTCCAGGATGTACCGCAATCAGAAGGAAATAGCCAGCAAGTTTGGTTCAGCTATGTTGATGTCTAGGTCGTTGTCTAATAATGTGATGGATCGCCACCATGACAACAGGAGAAAACAACAATGTCAAGAAACAGGGAACATGCAGCGGCCGTTCCTGTAGCAACAACTATTATCTTCGAGGTGTAAAACTGAGCAGCTGATTTGCAGCAATAGCCCTAAATATAGACCGGCATCTCGTAGCGTGCTTGTTGAAATAGAATGAATCACGTAATTACGATGCACAGAGAGTTTTCATTAATCGGATATATTTATCCTGCCTGTTTCCAGCGAGACTGTCCAGCTGCTGCTCTTGAATTATGTGGGAAGGTTACTTTAGTTATGGGAAATACGGCGGCACTGAATCCAATCAGTTGAACCCATTTGCATGTTATATTGTTCAATGCGTGAGTGTTGGCAACATATCATTCAGGGCACTCCTTGCCTGAAAAAAAGATTTACTGAGTCCCAATACATACAGCCTAAAGTATGATGATTGCTAAAGCCAAAGGAACCATGAAATAAGAAAATGGTGGTAACTAGAAACATATTTGATCAAATCAAGCATTTCCTGCCTTATCAATTTTTCATATTGTGAAAATGAAATGGGTGTCATGTTCTTCATGTTGCACAGGTATTAAGAGAACCATGCATGCCCTTAGCTAGTCAGCTGGCATACCTACCATGCCAGTGTATGACTTTACAACAATGTACTTTTCAACTTTAAGACAAATTTCACTGACTTAACTTCTTTTTACACACATTCATGACCATTGAGGAAAACTGCAGACATCCTGAATCTGAATCTACAATGCTTGGCCCCATGTGCTACAAACAGCATCATAGGCCTGGTCTGGCAAAACTCGACTTCAACTCCATGGCAGCGTAGTGCAATGGTTAAGGAGCTGGTCTAAATGTTCGATTCCCATTTCGTCATACTCTTGCGCGAGGTGCTTAACCTGCATTGCTTCAGTGTGTACATCCAGCTGTATAACTGGATACAATGTAGAGGCTGTGTAAAAAGTTGCGTAAGTCGCTCTGGATGAGAGCATCTGCTAAACGAATGCCTGTAATGCAGCGTAACTCCACACTGCGTTAATAGGTGCATTTTAACTGGGCGCGAGGTTATCCGGCCCTACCTTAAACTCCTCCAGGACCTTGTAAGTCTGCCCCCGGTACTCGCACAGGCGCCTGAGCTCCTTGCACTCGGGGCAGCAGCCGTTGTGCTCCACCTTGGTGCACTTGGGGTGTATCCTGGGGCATTCGGGCTGGTCGCACACGGGGCCGTCCCCGGTGCAGACGCAGGGGCAGCTGGAGTGCCCCGGGAAGAAGCGCTCGCCCAGCGCGTACACGAACCCGCTGTCGTCCACGCACCCCTTGCCCCGGTAGTCGTCGAAGAGGACGTCGTTGCCCCCGCCGCCGCCGCCGGCCGCCGCCTCCTCCGCCTCCTCTGCCCGCTCGGCCTCATCCGCGGCGGCGGGGTAATCCTCAGCGCTGAGGGAGGCCGGGGAGGCGGCGGCGTTCAGGGCCAGGAGGAGCAGCACACAGGTCGCCGGAACTAAAAGGTCCATCCTGCCTCATGCATTCAGGTTAGAGGCCTTCGGTTGTCTTCACGTATCCAAGGAAACGGAGTCTGTTGTCCTTTTGCACATTTAGAGAGGTGGTATTACTTGTCTTTACACATTTGGAGAGATGCTATTACTTGTCTTTGTGCATCCAGAGAGATGGCATTACTTGTCTTTGCGCATCTAGAGAGATGATATTACTTGTCTTTGCGCATTTGGAGAGATGATTTCCGCTGTCTTTGGGCATTTAGGGAGATGGCCTCAGCTGTCTTTGCACCCAATTTCCCCCAGACTGAGACGTGAGCTGAAAGCATCCAAATTTGAACAAAAAAATGTCACATCACTTCACTGTAATTCATCCAAACAAATGGGATGGCATTGCTTAAATGTGGAAATGTATTCAGTAGTAGCTTACAGTTGTCACAGAAGAGCGACAGACATTATGACTGTAGTGTATTAACACCTAAGAAGATGTAACTGAATTTCACGGGGATTTGGTTAATATGCATACAACCACAACAACCAAGCTAAATCCCTAACCTATTTTCAGACTCAATATATTCGGAACTGTGACGTATATTAATTAGTCTTACAGCAGATGGTAATGCAAGGTCACATACACATCTTTATTATTAATTGTCTTCTATTTGTGTCATTCATAGTAGTAGTAGTTGTAGTAGTAATCGTATTTATGTAAATGTAAATAATGTAAATGTAAAACTAATACAATAAAAGTGTGATATTATATCTACTGCTACTTTGAACTAATGCAGAAATTCTACGTAAATAATGCTTCGTGATTTAGGCCCTATCACGCAAAAAACTGACAGCCAAATCGAGGTGTATGTAACTATACAAGCCATCCAGTCAACAGGTGCATGACTGCTGTAAGGTTAACTCTCCGTTTTCCGGTTTTTTCAGTCCGCCAGGCGCGAGTAAATTAGGTATCTTTTTGATTAATATCCGTTGTCACGTTTTGTCATCATTTTCTCCCAAAAGGTTGCACCGCACAGGACAGAACAAATGTTTGGAATTAGATTCTAGCTTAAATAAAGAGAGGAAGTATTACTTACCCCGTGATTTTGGAACTCTTAAGTCTCGTGAAACATATGCACTGGGAACTCACGCGATTACATTACATTATATTAACTGTAGCAACGTGCTTACAATCAAAATCGTATTCGATTTTAAACTAACGTTTTAAAAATAACGCTAACAACGAATGTAGGCCTACATAGGTTTTTCGGCAAGAGTTTGCAATTGCTTTTAAGTGATATTGAAAACTCTTGCTTAAGCCAGGACGCAAGCTTGTGTTTTACTCACCGCGTAGTAACATTCGCTTACACATTGTTGTAGGTCTGGTGGGAAACAGATTCTCAGTTCCAGTCCAGTTTCAGACCTCAGAACAACAACAAAAAAAAAAAAAAATAGGACTAATGGATTATGGCCGACATGCACACCAGTAACGCCCAGTAAGCAATACGAGAAAGATAGTTTCCGTAACCTGTAACTTGGCAAGAACCATGACTGTGTCAGCGCTCCAGCTACACGAAATCATAGAAACAAGCAGGGACAAGCACTGCATGCAATTTGTATTCCTGGTTATCAGTTCGATCCACGATCCGTTGTAACCATTTTAACGAACTTCCAGATCCAGAACGTCCAGAAAGAAAATATCCAACCGGAAATTTATAAAAATCGAAAACGTTATGAATGATAAAAGTCCTACCTCCTTTTAGAGTAAGTGACCTGCCGAGAAAATCAGCATTCCTTTAAAGCGCAGCACAGCAAAGTTAAAAGTCTCGGTAGACCGCACTCTAAGACCGCAGACTAATCCGTTCACGGACAGAGGACTGGAGCACTGCACCTCGCTGTCCTACAGCGCTGCCGCAAAGTAAACTGCTGTCGAGAGTGGAAAAAGCCCCGAATCAATCCGACTACAGCAAGTCGCCCAGATAACAGAAGCGTGGTTCATTTGAACATTTGAGCTCCTCTGTGATGTGAGCCCCCGTTCTGATGTGTTTTAGCAGCACGGAGAGAGACAGCTTCAGTACCACAGACAGAGGCAGGAGATTTGTTTTATTTCCCAGCCCCCCCACCCACCCTCTGTTGAGCCGGACCGCACGTGATTGGCGCAGCGCGTGGCTCCCTTGAATCTTTTGGAGTTAACGCACCCTTTTAACACGCGGATCCTCGTCCTTGATGCTAGGAGGCAGGCAGTCTGAATCTCAATCTCTATTTGCTGAAGCGAAATCAACGCATTCCCCCCCTGCTGTCTTGTGCAAAATATAATATACAAAATTTACAGAGAAAACACTGCAGCAGAAAACCTTTAAGAGGCATTGAGAAGTGTCTCCTTCTCGATTTAATTTGTTATAAATTTGGTATGTAGATTCTGAAGCTAATTTAATTCCTTAAAATCAGTCGTGTATGCGTGCAACATACCATATCCTGTTATCTTAACACCTTGTCCTGTTGGAGCTCTCTCTCTCTCTCTCTCTCTCTCTCTCTCTCTCTCTCTCTCTCTCTCTATACCTCCCCCTGTGTCTCCCCCCTCAAAGGAGAAAACTAGTTTCACTGAAGACTGCTCTACTGAAGTCTGCCTGTAGGGGACACCACTTCCTACCGTAATAGTGAAATGAAAAGACTCAACGAACACCAGAGTGAATGAAATAGATCTTTCTTTGAAATTAATCATGTAATCGTCATAAAAAGCTTATATCTGCATCTAAAACGGATCACTGGAAGCGAGTCAGATAGAAGCTACTTGTACTGCAACTCTGCCACTAATTACTGTAAATGTACATTGTAAAATACTGTAATTGATCACTTACTGGCAACACAAACATTTTGCCTTTTATTTATTCAGAGCCATAGGGACGCAAATGGGGACAAAAAAAAACACGAACATTTTACATTAAAAATGGCAGTAGCTCATAAAGCCCCACTCCAGAAAACTTTAGGATACCGGATCAATTAAAATTCAGAAACACCAAACACTAATAGTACAGATACAGTACAGGTCCTTAACACTGACTAAGGTGCTTTCACACCAGATTGACCAGTTTTTGCGTTGCAGTGAGGACAACCTGATGCTCTTCCTTTTACACTTTGAGCCTCTGTCAGGGTTGATGACCCCGAAGCATCTGTGAACAATAAGCAAGTATGTACAGTCAGCCTGTCCTGTGAATCTGCTATGCTGTCCTGAGCAGGGCCGCAAAATGAATCACTCATCAGGCACTGGAACGCACTGACCTGGTGTAGTGGTAAAAATGATCCATTTATTTACAGTATAGAAACTCTTTGATGTAACAGCCTGTCTTTCTGAGTCCTTGTCACCCTTAAAATGGCATAATTTCGTATTTGGAGCTAGGCATTGTTCTACACATATATACCCCCTCCCCTCCTTGAAAATATTGAAAGCCCCGATATAGAATTGAATTATGTGTTTATTAAAGGTTTATACATTTTTATAATTACTGTTGATGTTGATTGGCTGAGTCTGAGCATGCTGTTGCCATGTACAGACAGGTGCAAAATTATTGCCATTCTTGATGAAGTTTCACTAAAAAACTGTAGAGAACAGGTTGCGTTCTGCTAGTAGGACAAGGGGACATGGACAGAAATGAGGAAATGGTAAATTCCATACATTAGGAAGAATTTTTTCCATGCGGAGAGTGGACAATGTGTGAAATAGACTGCCAGGGCATGTAGTAGAGGCAGAGTCTCTGGGGGTTTTCATGCTGAGAATTGATAAGGTGTTAGATACAATCTAGTCTGTAGGTAATCAGAACATAGTCTGTTCTCATTGTTATGTTATGTTATGTTATGTTATGTTGTGTTGTGTTGTGTTGTGTTGTGTTGTGTTGTGTTGTGTTAAAACAAGTAACACTGTTACTGAGATTACAATTTCCCCACATTTAGAAAATATTGTACTTTAAATATACATTTCGAAGGCAATGTTTATTTCCAAAAAAAAAAAAAAAGTTTTTTTTCCTCAATTATTGGCCCTCCTTTGATTAGTGCTGGTTGCAGCCTTGGCTGGTACGGATAATGGCCCTCGGGGCTTCTCCCTGTACTGTTTGATAAGGCTGGGAACTGCGGGTGGAGGGGTCCTGAACCCTTCCTCCCTGCAGAACCTTTGAAGATCCCTAATATACACTTGGGCTTGCGCACTCACCGAGTGTCCTCTTCTCAGTCAGACTGGTGTGGCTGCCTTCGCAAGGCTGCGGTGGCCGTTGCAAAACTGCCATCTTGTTTTCATTGGAACAATTTTTTGGTGTCGATTTTAAGGACAACAGGTGATTTTACAGGGGCCTTCACCTTAATTTCTCCATCCGCCACTGATTTCATTCACAGGTTTTCTCTCCTGCCAGGTTGCTGTAGCTGTACGAAATTTAATAATTGAAAAAAAGTTATACAGACTTTTTGATTTTATGTGGTTTGTGGATTTTGTGGTTGGATAATTCTCTTTAAAATTGATCTTCGGCTAATTGTTTGATACTATGCATAGACTACTGTTTTAGCATGATTATTTGAAATAGCTACATAACCTGCTCGTTGCAGTTAAGCTAACGTAAGATAAAGGGACAGCAGAATAGATTTATTGCACAAGCATTTCAGTACTCAGTCTTCAGTCTTCCTTAGCGTGCTTCTGAGTGCTGAAACCTGTGCGTATTCATTCTGAATGACAGTTTAAATCAGCCTGTTTTTCTTTTGTCTGCTTGCTGTTTAGTGGGGATGAATAAGAGTTTATAGTAATGAAGCATGTTGTTTACATTTCCTGTGAAGCTGATGGAGACAGTAATCGAGCAAATTAGCCAGAGCCAGCTAATAAGACATTTTAATGTTTCAGGCTGTCGCCAGGCAAACTGTCTGCAAGCTCTAACTGACACGCAGTGGGAATACATCACATGGAGGTTCACCCTGTTCCACATCAGAAGAGGAAAAAAACAAAACAAATTAAAGAATGAAACTAAATTTGCATTCAGAGCAACAAAAAAAAAAAAAAATGTTTCGTCAGAGATTTCAGTTTTCATTTGTCCGGCAAATAAAACACAGGGATTGTTTACCGAGTGGAATCTTCCGTGCAGTGCATCTACACAGCTGCACATTTACATTTACATCGGGAGCCATACAGGCAGTGAGTGAAGCGTTTCAGTGGAGAGAGAGGGGGAGTTACGTTCACAGTCCACCAGCAGCAGACGTACAGCCTGTCGCTGCTTTTGATGTTAAAGGGCAGCCGCTCTGTGATTTTCCCGCGCGGCGTTTTCCATGCAAAACCACTGCCGTAATTACACCAGCTGCGGGAGTGGCGTCTTCACCTTCCTCACCTTGGCCTCCTCTCCCATGGCAACGGGCCATGGCAACGGGCCATGGCAACAGGCCATGGCAACAGGTCCCGGCAGTCGCTGCGGTAGACCACGACCCCATCGCAAGCCGGACATGACACCCCTGGGGAGGGACGGAACAGGTGGACCTGGGGAGATGTGGTAACTCACAGTTTTCACTTGTGTGTTTGTCAGAGAGAGAGAGAGAGTCCAAAATCTCCCATAGGTGTTCCCAATTATGTTGAGATCGAGTGACTGTGAAGGCCATAACCATGTGATTCATGTTATTTTCATACTCATCAAACCACTCGGTGCCCCTCCTGCCCTGTGGATGGGAACATGGGAGAGAGTGCAGGCTGTTTACATCTCCTGGTGTTACAGCCATCTTTTGTGCTGTTACATCTATCCCTTCTGCTGTTGCATCCATCGCTTCTGCTGTTACATGCGTTTGCATGCATTTACAAGCACTTCTCCTGTTGGTGCATGCATTTGTCCCACTGGAACAGACTGCTTTCTCACTGTTATGTGCGTCTCCCCCCATTGCTACACATCGTAGCACAGGATGTTGGGACACATTTCGGCACGGACACGTTGCAATGCAGCAGAACACTGGCTTGCCCATGATCAAATTAGTCAGTCGCACAGAACCCCATGTCACATCTGTTAGACATGCCTGTCTACCCCTGTATTTAATGGGTCCTAGAATTAAACGCTTCACGTGAGCACGTTAAAAGTTGACACCTGGCCAGTGTCAATCCACTGAGATTGATTGGAGACGTGAAGTGGTATGAGGGCAGGTTTCCATGGTTACCTGCATGGTTCTGCTCGTTAGGACGGCCTGTTGTTTTGATCTCATGCCCAGATCCTTAATGGCACAGATTACCAGGGCTCAGCGTTGCGTTTTGTAATTTGCGCTTTGGAATGCGATGCTGAATTCTCCAGCGGCTGCAGTGTTGAGCTTCCTCCTGTTACGGTGTGAATTTAATCTTCCTGTCTGCTGTGTCGTTTTTAATCTCGTTTGTCACAGCACTGTGAATTTAACCCTCTTGCGATGCTAAGCGGATTGGCTGAAGCAGATATTTTATTTTATTTTATTGTATTTAATTTTTTTGTAGACAGAGGTCTGCGGAGGTCAGTGAAATGGAATAAAATGAGATACGGTGAATGATAAAAGTCTTAGCACAGCTGGTCTGCCTGGTTACCATGACGCTGCAGGCAAACAGGACCCCCCCCCCCCCCCACATTTGAACTGAGGTTAGCAATTCGAGTTCCCTAACCCCCTCTCCTTTATCGTTTATCGCACTTGGCTTCAATATGGAGATTTTAAGGTGCAGTATGATTCCATCCGCCATAATCAGGGGAGTAAATCATAAAAAGTGCTGGTCATGTGAATGCAATGAGCATAAATATACTGTAACATAACAAATAATAGATTTCAATAAATGTAGGCAGAATATAGTAATTTATTCTTAGTATTACTATCTTTGTTACATTCAGATAACATCCTATGCAGACCAAAGCTGCAAGTGGTATATTTTAAAAATATATTTCTACATATTATTAAATATATTTCTCAACACAAATTAAAATATATTGCACACTTCAAGTAACAGTGTTGTATTTCAGTCTCAAAATTTCAAAATATTAAATATGATAGTTGGCTGATGGTTGTAGACGTGGTTATGAGAATCTTTCATTGCTTACATTACTTCCGAAAATCATAAATTTAGACTCATCGGACCATAAAACCTCACTCCACATCGCTGGTGTCCAGTTTTGGTGTACTAGAGAAAATTTTCTTCTTTTTTGTTTATTTCCTTTTCTCAGTTGTGGCTTTTTGACAGCTACACAGCCTTCCAGACCCATAGCACTGAGTTGTCGTCTCACTGTGGAAGGGAGATGAGGTCTACTAGGGGGCAGGACCGCAGTGTGCTGATAGGACAGCAGCAGGAGGAGGGGCGAGTCAGTCCCAGTCTCGCTGGCTGGCGGTGGGATGTCGGCAGAAGCGGCTCAGTGGAGAGAGAGGGGGAGTTACGTTCACAGTCCACCAGCAGCAGACGTACAGCCTGTCGCTGCTTTTGATGTTAAAGGGCAGCCGCTCTGTGATTTTCCCGCGCGGCGTTTTCCATGCAAAACCACTGCCGTAATTACACCAGCTGCGGGAGTGGCGTCTTCACCTTCCTCACCTTGGCCTCCTCTCCCATGGCAACGGGCCATGGCAACGGGCCATGGCAACAGGCCATGGCAACAGGTCCCGGCAGTCGCTGCGGTAGACCACGACCCCATCGCAAGCCGGACATGACACCCCTGGGGAGGGACGGAACAGGTGGACCTGGGGAGATGTGGTAACTCACAGTTTTCACTTGTGTGTTTGTCAGAGAGAGAGAGAGAGTCCAAAATCTCCCATAGGTGTTCCCAATTATGTTGAGATCGAGTGACTGTGAAGGCCATAACCATGTGATTCATGTTATTTTCATACTCATCAAACCACTCGGTGCCCCTCCTGCCCTGTGGATGGGAACATGGGAGAGAGTGCAGGCTGTTTACATCTCCTGGTGTTACAGCCATCTTTTGTGCTGTTACATCTATCCCTTCTGCTGTTGCATCCATCGCTTCTGCTGTTACATGCGTTTGCATGCATTTACAAGCACTTCTCCTGTTGGTGCATGCATTTGTCCCACTGGAACAGACTGCTTTCTCACTGTTATGTGCGTCTCCCCCCATTGCTACACATCGTAGCACAGGATGTTGGGACACATTTCGGCACGGACACGTTGCAATGCAGCAGAACACTGGCTTGCCCATGATCAAATTAGTCAGTCGCACAGAACCCCATGTCACATCTGTTAGACATGCCTGTCTACCCCTGTATTTAATGGGTCCTAGAATTAAACGCTTCACGTGAGCACGTTAAAAGTTGACACCTGGCCAGTGTCAATCCACTGAGATTGATTGGAGACGTGGAGTGGTATGAGGGCAGGTTTCCATGGTTACCTGCATGGTTCTGCTCGTTAGGACGGCCTGTTGTTTTGATCTCATGCCCAGATCCTTAATGGCACAGATTACCAGGGCTCAGCGTTGCGTTTTGTAATTTGCGCTTTGGAATGCGATGCTGAATTCTCCAGCGGCTGCAGTGTTGAGCTTCCTCCTGTTACGGTGTGAATTTAATCTTCCTGTCTGCTGTGTCGTTTTTAATCTCGTTTGTCACAGCGCTGTGAATTTAACCCTCTTGCGATGCTAAGCGGATTGGTTGAAGCAGATATTTTATTTTATTGTATTTTATTTTTTTGTAGACAGAGGTCTGCGGAGGTCAGTGAAATGGAATAAAATGAGATACGGTGAATGATAAAAGTCTTAGCACAGCTGGTCTGCCTGGTTACCATGACGCTGCAGGCAAACAGGACCTCCCCCCCCCCCCCCCCCCACATTTGAACTGAGGTTAGCAATTTGAGTTCCCTAACCCCCTCTCCTTTATCGTTTATCGCACTTGGCTTCAATATGGAGATTTTAAGGTGCAGTATGATTCCATCCGCCATAATCAACAATCAGGGGAGTAAATCATAAAAAGTGCTGGTCATGTGAATGCAATGAGCATAAATATACTGTAATACAACAAATAATAGATTTCAATAAATGTAGGCAGAATATAGTAATTTATTCTTAGTATTACTATCTTTGTTACATTCAGATAACATCCTATGCAGACCAAAGCTGCAAGTGGTATATATTTCTACATATTATTAAATATGTTTCTCAACACAAATTACAATATATTGCACACTTCAAGTAACAGTGTTGTATTTCAGTCTCAAAATTTCAAAATATTAAATATGATAGTTGGCTGATGGTTGTAGACGTGGTTATGAGAATCTTTCGTTGCTTACATTACTTCCGAAAATCATAAATTTAGACTCATCGGACCATAAAACCTCACTCCACATCGCTGGTGTCCAGTTTTGGTGTACTAGAGAAAATTTTCTTCTTTTTTGTTTATTTCCTTTTCTCAGTTGTGGCTTTTTGACAGCTACACAGCCTTCCAGACCCATAGCACTGAGTTGTCTTCTCACAGTGGAAGGGAGATGAGGTCTACTAGGGGGCAGGACCGCAGTGTGCTGATAGGACAGCAGCAGGAGGGGGGGCGGGTCAGTCCCAGTCTGGCTGGCTGGCGGTGGGACGTCGGCAGAAGCGGCTCGAGCGTTGAGCGTCCCGGTGATCTGCTCCACCGAGCCCTCGCCCTGAGGATGGGGGATGGCAGCGGGATGGTGGTGGGATGGCGGCACAGGTTTCCCTGGTTGCCGAGCGCCTGCAGGCTTCTGAAGACTTGTCTCTCCTGAGTTTGCCGAACTGGCAGGAAGTCCCCTCTGGCAGACGGGTGGTGAACACTGCAGCCTGCTGGGAGGGAGCCAGGTGCGCCTTTCACTGACTCCTTCACAATGCTGTCTCTCTTTTCCTTTTTCCTCTCTAAAATTCAAATGTGCTTTATTTCTCTCTCTCTCCCTCCCTCTCTCTTACACACACACACACTCAGAGGTACACACACACAAGTGAAGAGTCGCACAAATCTTCAAATTGACTGGAAACCTGTCATTCTTGCCTTTCCTCAGGGCCACTTCCCCTTAGCCTCTCGACCATATGATAAAGCCCAACGACAGCTCAGCTGTTCCCCTGGCAGCCTTAGTCATCCCCCTCGCTCACACGGCCCCTCTCCCTGAATTTAGGAACCAAACGCACCCTTTCAGATTCTGGTCAAAAAAAAAAAAAAAAAAAGATTTTGTAACATCTGTTATAGTAAATGAAGTTGTTTCCATGTTCATCACGATTTAATCTCCGCGGGCAAGTGGTGTGCTGTGGATGAAACATCTGTGCTGGAAGCACGGTCGAAACGCAGCCGTCAGACCGCGCGTTTGGCGCACAGGCACAGGGTGGGCATTTCGGTCTGGCTTCGATTCGCGCTCAGAGACCCCGCTGGGCTAACAACCGGACCGAACTCACAGGACGGGGATGAATCCCGGGTGGGTCCTAGTGACGGACCGGTGCGAAGCAGGGGTTCTCCGAGCGTGCGATTGGATCGTTCGTCCCGCCGAGTTTGGCCACGCGGCACGCCGCCGCCGCCGCCGCCGCCCGTCGTTTGCCGTCGTCGTTTGTTCAAACGGCGCTCGGAATCCCGGGCGCCGTCCAGCGGAGGCGCGCGGGAGATGGCGGAAGTGTGACCCGCACGTCCGCGGGCGTGGCGGTCCTTCCCCCCGGCGGCCTCGCCCATCTCGCCCGTCACGATCTGGCGGCCGAGGCGAGAGCTCGTAATTACTCGGCCTTGACTGGAGCCAGTCGCGTTGCCGTGCGACAGATGGACGCGTTAATGCTCTCCTCCTGGGAGCCAAAGGCTCCTCACAGATGGTTTGTGGGTACAGAACATTAGCTTTTGGAAAGCAGGTGAACACGATTTCTGCGGTTTGTTTGTCTGTTGGTTTGTTCGCTTCAGAGCTGTACGAAGCGGACGTGTGATTGTAGCGAGGTATTCTTCCCGGATTGGCTGGATCTCAGCAGAGCCAGGAGGCTTCATAAATTAGTTTGGTATTGTGCAGCACATGGGGGGGAAAAAAGGCAGTTGTGCGTGCGAAAAGACAACCATGCAAGCAGCCAGACTATACACACTCACACACTCACACACACACACAGACTCACACTCACTCACACACACAAATGCACATACATGCACACACACACACACACACGCACACTCACACACTCACACACTCACACACACACACAGACTCACACTCACTCACACGCACACACACACACACACACTCACACACACACACGCACACACACACACACATACACACTCACTCACACACACACAAACGCACACACATACACACACACACACACATACTCACGCTCATACAGACACACATACACACACACACACACACACACACACACACTCACACTCATACAGACACACATACACACGCACACACTCACACTCATACAGACACACATACACACACACACACACACACACACACACAAATGCAGTCTCAGGCCAATGTGGGGATGGACAGGAAGTTGATCTTCATTCAGGGCTCAGTTGGACCACACTCCTAAGAGGGTTGAGGTCAATTATAGTTTGAACTGACATTCATGGGAGATGTCCAGTTCAAATCTCATGAAAGAAGAAAATAATTAATTGGAATTCCGGGAAGATTTAAGCAATGAAATTGGAATTTGGACATTTTGTGAACAGGAATTTTAGTGCAATTGACCACAAACCCATTTTGACCAGTGTTATGAAGTAATGTTATGTTTTCTTGGAAAAGAAGTAACAAACCCTAAAATGGGGACTGTGGGGGAGAGCATAACGTCACTCCCAATGGGAGAGATGAGGTGTGGAGAGGAGAGGGGAGGGGAGGGGAGAGGAGAGAAGAGAAGAGGGGAGGGGAGAGGGGAAAGGAGGGGAGGGAAGAAGGGAAGGGAGGACAGATGTGAGGAAGTTGGGGAGGAGGAGGAGAAAAGGGGGATTTGACTCACTCCCACGGCCATCTGTATGATGAATGTAGTGTTTACTCTCCAGTAACTGTAATTATTCCACATCTGGAGCATTAACGCTATGTTTGCTTAAAGCAGATGCCTTTAAAGTCAGTGCCCAGACGGCACCCCATGGTGCTGAATCCCCACAGCTAAATCTACAGGGCCCTCGTGCAGGGAAATATCCTGGGACATATGTATATTTATATGTATGCATATATGTATCCATCCATCCATCCATCCATAATCTATGCCCGCTTATCCTGGGCAGGGTCGCGGGGGTGCTGAAGCCTGTCCCAGCATGCATTGGGTGAGAGGCAGGATTACACCCTGGACAGGCCTTCAATCTATCACAGAGTATATATATATATACTTCATAATGTATAAAATACCCGTCAATAACAGCTGAGAATGTTTGTTTTTTGTTTTTTTCTTTTCTTTTTTATAAATCTAAAATTGTGGGGTGCAAAGCCAAATAGTAAAAATGATTTTAAAAAATATGACTGTCCCAAACGTTATGGAGCTCACTCCACTTTAATGTCCAACCAGTTCTTTTTAATTTGCTAAATCATTCGGCTTTGGGGCCTGGCAGCGTTCACAGCCGCTGTGACTTGGGACCGCTCCACAAATGTTAATTCATCGCTTATGGCCAGAACTGTGACACGTTGGCCTTGGTGGTGCTGGGGGAGACCTTCCCCCTCATGACTGTCTACCGCTTTGAGTGTGCCAAAAGTAAAAGAGATCTGAGCACCCCTAGTCTGTGCTCGCAATCCCGTGGTCTCTTAGAACCCCCTGAAAGCCAGAGTGTAATCTGAACCCTGAAGTTTTCGCTATTACTCTTAACATTACTACTACTACTACTACTACTACCGCTGCTGCTACTACTGTTAATACTACTACTACTATTACAATAGCTATTACTATTGCTATTACAATAGCTATTACTATTACTATTACAATTGCTTGTACTATTACTATTATTACTACCACTGCTGCTACTACTGTTACTACTACTACTATTACAATAGGTGTTACTATTGCTATTACAATAGCTATTACTATTACCATTACTACTACGACTACTACTACTACTACTGCTGCTGCTATTACTACTACTACCAGTATTACAATAGCTATTACTATTGCTATTACAATAGCTATTACTATTACTATTACAATTGCTTGTGCTATTACTAATACATTACTATTAATATAGCTATACTATACTAATGCTATTACTGTCATTCTTATGGCTGCCATACTATCGGCCTGTGTGGCCACTGCCTCTGTGAGGAAGGTCTCAGTTTCGCACTGTGTGAATGAAAAGCTGATTTATATGCATCCCATATTCACCCTGGCTGCTCCGCTGACCAGTTGTGGGGGTTACTGGGGCGGGATACTAGGCCCATGATGCTTTTAAGATGCAAGATAAATTTCTGTGTAATCAGACAATATTATTGTCGTATTTTGATCACGCCTCATCGCAGGCTGATAAGTGTCATGACTCAGTTAATGGTAATAACTGTTGTCACTTCCTGGCAGGTGGCCTAACCTCATTTTTTTTTATTTTAATTTTTATATAGGCGGTACTAGGAACTTTCAGGTATGCAGCAATGCCCTTCTCTGCATCCTCTTTAAAAAAACAAAAAGATTTATTTTTAAATAAATGTTTCGGATACTGCGACACGCTGCCACTCCACTAAACTGTATTTTATCGGTTACGCCGGAACTGTTTCCACCAAAAACTACGGCTCGTCTGGCCTCTTCCTCTGTGAGGAGCCTCTCAATTTCACACCTCGTGAATTTTCTCTTCTTTGTTCTTCGGTGTGACTGCTCCATTTTCCCTGGCAGTCCATTGGCCTGGCGGGCTGATTTAAATGCGTATCGATACTCTCAAGGGTGTTCCATTAACCGTTTATGGTAAACTGTGGGAGTTGATGGGATACTAGACTTGTATGCCCGTATGCAAGATTTTCAAGTATCGATACTCTCAAGGGTGTTCCATTAACCGTTTATGGTTAATTGTGGGAGTTGATGGGATACTAGACTTGTATGCCCGTATGCAAGATTTTCAAGTATCGATACTCTCAAGGGTGTTCCATTAAGCGTTTATGGTTAATTGTGGGAGTTGATGGGATACTAGACTTGTATGCCCGTATGCAAAATTTTCAAGCTGATTGCGATTTATGACGTGAAAATGATATTAATTCCACAGCTACGGTTGTGTGTGTGTGTGTGTGTGTGTGTGTGTGTGTGAACCGGGACCGCACACTAATCGACGGCATTCCGTGCAGTTGTCTTTAGCCAAAGTCGCAGTTTCAGTGAAAAATTGAAAGCATATCGAAGGCGTTATCTCCACAAAGTAAACCTGTCATTTCTATAACTGCAACACCCACAATTTTTTATCCCCACGCTGAAGTCAATCATCACAGTAAATCATTTTCCTCACATGATTGTAATGCGTTTAATTTTCATTTAATATATAGTATTGATATCACTTGATCAGGTAATTCGTATCAAAGCATCGGTCATTCGGTTGCTGAATAGCGTTCTGGAGGAGAGAGCAACCCAAGCAAGTTTGTGAAGAACATGGAACAAAGTACTTGTATTTCTTTAAAGAGTCAGATTTTTCAGAATTCTGAAAACGCTGTTATTTTAAGCCCAAATGTTTAGGAAAATTTGTGGAGGGAGGTGTATATTGCCTTTGAGGTGTTCAAGTAAATTTAATTTTAAAGTATAAAGAGATCCCCCCCACACCCCACCCCCAGAGAGCGTACCTGAGGCAACAGTGACAAGGAAGAACTCACCTGGCTCATAACAGGAAGCAGAACCTGAGTCTGGGGGGAGCCCATCTGCTGCTGGCTGGCACCAGTTAAATGGGAAAAACGCCCCAATGGAGTACACAATGGTGCCAGGAGGGGGCGCTCAGTCGGTCTGGTGGCTACAGCTGTGGGCGGGTGCCTGAAGCAGGGGGAAGAGGAGAGAGAAGCACAGTCGTTAGGGGGCTCGAGTGTGTAGACGTGCCGAATACGAAGAGCGGGAGAGACAGAGGAATTGGGCCAATAGTAGCGCAGCGGCTATATCAGGGGATGGAACAAGAGGCAAAGGTCAAACAGGGGTCATGAGGGCAGCCCTAGGATAGTCACCAGCAGTCCATCACTGGATCAGCTAAAGCACAAGAGATACCGTGTTACTGCTCTACTGACAGCAGACAGGTGAACATTAAACTAATAAAGGGCACTGTAATGTGGAAAATGAATAAAACTCCCTCTTTCAATTTTGTGGTTTTATGTACACATTTAGACATAACTAACTCTTATCTTCACCAAGTCCTGACCGTAGATGAATGTAACCTGATGTGAGAAATAATGCATAACAGATTTTACTTTTACATAAAAGTACAATTTTAGAATTTCCTTTTAATGTTTTGATATTTATTCAGCCAAAAACAGGCCAGCAATGCAGAGGCCAGGCCGTCTGTGAAAAGGAAAGTGCATCTGTGCTTTATTTATTTGTGTGCATTTTTCTGTTGTGCACATTTGGGTGCGTCAGTCTGTAATTCGGCTGGGTAGTGTACTTTAAGACTGAACGCTAGTAATAAAATCCCTGCTTTTTGATAAAAAAAGAAAGCCCTGGATAAAAACAAGCAGCTCGCACAAAGGAAACCACAGAAAGGGAATCGCTGAAAAGGAGCATGTCTGGAAAGCGTAGCATTGAAATTAACAGTTGTGATTACACCTGGACTGACTGTTTGTTCATTTAAATGAAACTCCTGTGGCTACACGAGTAGCCTGCTTAGAAATAAGGTTAGCATTAATGACAGCGGCAGGATTCAATTATTTAAAATGGAAAAATTTTACAAAGAGATATTGCAGTTAAAAAAACTTAATTCCCTGTTTTTTTTACATCTACCGTTCATACATATATTTATTAAACAATTTTATATTTTAAAATTGGCCATTATATTTGAACTGGGGCCTTGGCTGGTTAAACATACAGGCACATTATTAGACACATTTTCACTCTGTCTAATGTTTTTACCAACACACTGCCTATTGTGACACCCAATCCATACTGGCATGAATTGGTTTATTGGGCGCAAAACTAGATCAAACCAGATTGAGGTGAAAAATGTCACTTTAAACAGGACAAAGTTGACTGTTGTCTCCAAAAATAAAACCCTTAGTTACAAGGCTGCTCTGCTTGATTCATTCTTGTCAGGGAGAGCAAGGCATCAGGGTTGTGATGATGTCACAACTGTGCAGATACTTTGCCCAATGACAGGAGACTCGGTCTCTATAGCGACACACAACAGTGGCAGCACCTCTCTTCTCTGCTAGCTCTGACTGGAGTAGATTTAAACTGTTCTTCCCTTTCTGGACCGGCCAAGCAGGAAGACTCAGCTCTGCGATTCGGGCCCATCTGCACATACAGGCAGTCTTTCAGTGAGTCACTGAGAGAGACCAGCACAGAGGGGAGACTGGGTGTAACGGAAGTCAGGCCAGGACTCACTGAAAGGGTTTTTATCTCTCTCTGCACCTTAAAAGCTGCCCCTGTGAGACCCTTTTTCTTCTGTCTAAATTATTCTTTCTTTCTTTGCCCCCTGGCAGGCTATGCCTTCATGGGAGGGGGGGGGGGGTTCTAGACTTTGTCCAGATTTGTGAGACGGGGAACAATTCTATTGCCCCGACGAAATGCTCTGTGAACAGCAGCCAAGAGTGCAACGGAAAAGCTTTTTTAGGTGAGACAAGGCTATGAAGTGAATTTATGCTACATCGCTGCTTCTTGACAAGTGTCATAAATTTGGCTGGGTTTTGACTGTCCCGCAGAATGTGAGAGTTTTCTCTGTAGGCTCTGTAGGCCGAAACATGTTCCGTGTCTGTCCTTTAGCATAAATCATTGATGAGGTAACTCATTGTTTATTTATTTTGATACGCAGGTAGTTCAGGCATCTGTTTTGTTGATGAGGTGATTTGATTGGGAAACAGATGTTTGTGTCCCACAATAGGAGCTGAGTGCTTAGTTCTCATTATGCATAATTGATTGCGGAGATTTATTCTGTGACATTGGCACTGTACAACTGATTGACTGATTCCCTGAAACTGCGTGGAACCATGCAGGCATACAGCTGAGACATAGGCCTGAGGTTCTGAATCGCTGTGTTCATTCAGGTTAGCATAGATGACCTAATGACCCTCAGTCCGGCCATCCAGTCATCTTCAGATTAACTGGCACCTCAGCTGTGGCACGATGGATTCCCCGTCACAAAATGGTGGCGCAAAATGGCCGCCGTGCATCGCTAAGTTAGGGGGAGTGCATGGGGAGTGACTGAGATGAGAGAGCCTCCTGTCCCTCTACCTCCACCCCCATTATACTGCAAAACATTGTGAGGTCTCTGACAAGGGGCGAGAGGCACTACGAAAATTCACTTCATTATCGTTAGTAGCCGCCGCCACAGAGCTGTCCCGCTCCCATATCGCTGACTTCCACATCGGCCCTCTTTGGCCAGGCCTCTTTATTTAGACAAAAGCCATTTCAGCGCAATTATTCATTTGGCGCTTCAGGATGAAATTGAATTTTCCACGATTTCTCTCTCACACCAGTTACATGGCTCCCCACTTTGCCCAACCCCCCGCCCCCCCCCGCCCCCCCCCTCCATTTGCAGATGTAGTAGAGGCCTTCGGGAGATTGGATTCTGTAATTTGATTTATGGGGGGGGGGGGGGGGGAGGGTGTCAGTCAGTCAGACAGCCACACACTTTCACTTTCATTGCCTCGACCTCATATCGTAAAGACACAAAAAGCGCGCGACGTGCTATTGTGCAGAACAAAGGCAGCGCGAATAAGACTCCGAGCCAGGCGTCCACTGAGAGCTCATTAGCTTAGCAGAGCTGAGGCAGCTGGGTCCTCTGGAAGGGACAAACAGCACCGCAGCCCAGCCGGTGACACTCCAGCACCGCGGTGCTTAAGGGACAGTATACGGCTCGCTCAACACGGGCTTCTCAGCTGCAGCGACTGGGAACTGCGGTGAAAAGGCCTTGCCGTAAAAGAAAAACCGTGCCATTACCCCCCAAGTTACAAAACTCCGAATTCCAATTATTATACTTTTTTTTTTTTTTTTTAAAAGCAGCACGGTCTGTTCAACTCATTGTTCTCAGCTGTCTGATTAGCAAAAAAAAAAAAAGCTCAATTTCTTGCCAGCCGTCAAAATGCAGATATTTTGGCACTCGCAGAGAAAAGTTTTGAAAGAAGGAGCAATGTGAAATCTGAGTTTTCACAAGACAAACATTGAGTCTAGATGACTGTTCCTTGTCACTCTCCTCTCTGTCAAGAATATATTACCAAGGCCCTAGTCCCTAAACGTGAATGGCCATGTAGACCAGTGCTTCCCAAACTTGGTCCAGGAGGATCACTGCTTCACCTCAGCTTTTATTTTGATGAGTTAAAAAATTTATTTAAATTATTATTATTGCAATATAGCACGATAAACACATTAAGAATGTGGGACTTTTATTCTTCATGGCCTGCATAGCTATGTGGCTTTTAAGAGGGAAATAATCACTCTGAATATTAAAAAAAATTAACAGCTTGTTAAAATTCCAGGAGGGCATTTGTGGTTGGAACAAAAACCAGCCATACAGTGGTCCCCTAGGAGAGAGTGTGAGAACCGCTGATGTAGAACAATGGTCATTATTGCTCAGTAGGGCAACAAATGTTGCAGTTGCACTAGGAGGTTGCAGGTTTATGACATCATTATTTCTGCTCAGAAAAAAATCTCTAGAGAAATCATGACACTCTGAGAGCTACCAGTCAGGGTGTGTTCACACACCAGAACCTTGAGCCACCCGTCATCCTGGCTACCAGTCAAGGTGCGTTCACACACTAGAACCCTGGGCCAACAGTCGTCCTGGCTACCAGTCAGGGTGCGTTCACACACTAGAACCCTGGGCCGTCCGTCGTCCTGGCTACCAGTCAGGGTACGTTCACACACTAGAACCCTGAGCCACCCGTCGTCCTGGCTACCAGGCGAAACTAAATTTTTTAAGCAAAGTGACCATCTGAAGGTCATCTCATGTAAGATGTTTTTCGAGGTGGTTTGGTGCTGCTTGGAATTAAGGCAGCGATAAACAAATTGTAGCATTTGTTGTACTCCAAAGTGCCTTTATATAAATTCATAAGTTATCTTTAATGGGTGTATAACATAGCTGGGAATACAGCAACATAGCTTGGTGCAGTGGACAGAACTGAGCACAGTGCTATTGAGTATAAACTGATGGATGAATCTTTTACAACTTTAAAAGGCGATAATAACATTGGACTACATATTTCAGGGTTATACTGTAGACACCAGTTAAAGTTAGCAGGTAAATTTGCACTGACATCAGAAAGTGTTGAATTACTGAGTCAATGCGTGGAACGGCCTGCCAGGTCATGTAATGAAATTAGAACCCCTTGAGGCATTCAAGACCAGGCTGGGTACAATTTATTCAAATGGACTGAAAAAAATGGCTAAATGAGGAATGCTGATGGACTAAATCGCCTGTTATCACCATCAAGTATTCTTATTTTGGCTTCTTATGATTGTCAGATTATTTGGATCAATGACCCAAAATTTGCCTGTCACCTGACGACACGACTTGATTGACAGTCTTGTCCGTCCAGGTCCATTTTCACCAGCTTTACACGCCACAGAAAGCGAAGGAACGTGTGCAAAAGGACTTCCTCGCCCAAAAAGCGAGTGCTCTGTGGCTCAGTTCTGCTCCAAAGGAATTGGTCATAAAAGCCTGTGGCGGCGGCTCCTTGCGATGCGGTGAGAGGCCGCCACATAAATGTTAAATGTTATTGATTAACAGGCCGGCAGCGAGAGGCCGTGCAAGCACTCTCGCGGCTACGCTATCATAATGATCAATTTTACTGTCCGTGCGAGCTGGAGTCGGGGGACCTCTCGCCGAGCCTGGTTATTGAGTCTGGCTGTATTGGAAGGTCTCCTGTATTGGTAGTTTCCCTCCTTTTTTTTTTGTTTCGTCCAATCAGAGGGAGCCGTGCTGCCGAGTGCTCGCTATAATACACCAAGGTCATTTTCCCCCTCAGCGTTTCCCTCCTATGATTCATCGCACACCGCTCTTTGATTTACCGCATCGCCCTCGCCGGGCGTACGTCGAAATCTGTTTTAGTTTGAAACCGTAGCGAGGCGTCGTTCTCAAAGCGTACGTGTTCTGCTGAGAGAGAGAGAGAGAGAGAGAGAGAGAGAGAGAGAGAAGGCCGCCGCAGTTAAACTGTGAGCTAACGGAAGAAGAAGAAGAAGAAGAAGAAGAAGCGCAAGCTTTGTAGATAACGCCGATAAATCCCGAGAACGTCTTGCTCATTTGGAACGTGGTACTGAGGAGAGGGGCCCACGGGGCATTACGAAAGCATTAAGGAAAAATAAAACTGTGCATCAGCGCAGGAGAACTACCAATATGTTTGTTTTTATATCCCCCCCCCCTTCTCTGTTGCATTTTCCTTGTTTACGTGCATGGTCATTTTTGCAATAGGAAATATTGCCATTCGGTCTAATTTGCATTGATATTACATTTCTTGCCAATACTTGCAACGGGCAGTGGGGAATCCCCTGCTGTTGCTGAAACCTCCATTGCTGCACATTTGTGTAATTTTTTCTGTTTGGTCGAAATAATTTTGCAGCTGGAAAATATATAAATTGTCCATCAGGCTGTGGAAAATGGGCTTGGGAATGGGCTCACGCAATGTGGCTGATCTGACTCACAGATTCCTCTGGGTAATAGTATGATGGTTGTATTGCACGTCTACTGCCCAACCCTTTCAGCACAGGAGAAGAAAACTAACATGCGTTATACAGACATGAACACACTGCGCTGCATATTTATGACACTTCTGACTGGCTGAGATTATACTGTAGGTTCCCCAGTACACAAGAGAAGAAAACTAGCATTCATTGTACAGACCTGAACTGCATAGCGCTATATGTGTATTTATGACTCTCCTGACTGGATGAGGTTACACTGTAGGTTCTCACACTACACAGAAAGGCTGTACAATAAGTGGCATTACTCAACTCAGGGTTCTGCGGGCAGTGGTGTCTGTAGGTTAGGTGTTTGCTCCAACCATGCACTACACCACCAGATTTCACTAATTATTTTACTTTCTTGGTCCAGGAAGTAAGTTCATTATTGAAATCAGGTGGTGGATTTTAAAAAATCATAAATTGATGCTTATAAACATGCAAAATGGTAGGGTAGAGGAAATTCATTTTGATCGATGGAGGTCTTCCGTGACTGTCCTATAACGGTCAAAACATGTTGGTTCTACTTTGTTGTTTTGTGTTCACACAAAATGATAGTGTTATTATTGTATGAATTAATAAATATTCCTCAAATGTATTCCTACGTAACTTAAATTAATATATACTATTGTAATGCACTATAAATAAGACAAACATTTAACACGATTAATTTAGCTGAAAGCTCCTTGCAAGAAAAAAGTTTAGCATATATTTACAGAGTGCAAACACTCAGTTTAAGCCACCTTGATGAATAAAAGCTCAGCCTACATCCGCTTAATATTCCACCCCTGTCGGTAAACAAGATTTTGATAGCTTGTCTTTTCTTTTCCTTGAGGCGCTGGCTCAAAAACGTCAAAGCTTTTCATCCAGGAGTCAGGGCCAGAGAGATCAGGCAGAAAATACCCCAGTAAAATTTCCCAGTGTGCTCGGCGCCGGACTGCTGCGAATGACAGGTCTGCAAATAGAGCTGTTCCTATGCCAGTCAGGAAGCCCGCACGGCAGAGTCATGTTCAGACTCTCACTTGTCACTCAGAGATCACGCGGTCTCTCTCTCTCTCTCTCTCTCTCTCTCTCTCTCTCTCTTTCTTCCTCTCCCTCTCTCTCCTCCCTCTCCCTCTCCCTCTCTCTCTCTCTCTCTCTCTCTTTCTTCCTCTCCCTCTCTCTCCTCCCTCTCCCTCTCCCTCTCTCTCCCTCTTCCTCCCTCTCTCTCTTTCCCTCTACCTCCCTCTCTCTCTCCTTCCCTCTCCCTCTCTCTCTCTCACTCTCTCTGTCTCTCCCTCTCCCTCTCTCTCTCTGTCTGTCTCTCCCTCACCCTCTCTCCCTCCCTCTCTCTCTCTCTCTCTCTATCTTCCTCCCTCTCTCTCTCCCTCACCCTCTCTCCCTCTCTCTCTCTCTCTCTCTCTCAATTCAATAAATAATAATGGGAGGGTGAAGGGGGTCACCCTAGGACTAAGTATGAGAGCCCCTGCACTAAAATACTTAGTGAAATATCATAAATACTAAACCCCTGTCGGCATGTGAGAAATGAGTGTGTCACACACTTCGCCGGACTGACTGGCCTGTATTTTAACCCCGCCCACAGCACTCCAGCGGAACGTTTTTGTACGGCCATCGATCGCGGTAACAGTGCAGATCGTTTATGTCCGCACCGTAAGAGACATAACCGCTTCCCGCCCGCCTGAGCACACTCGATGTGAACACTGTGCTTCACGCCTCATTGGGTTAACCACGTCTCAGTTTGCAAAATAACTTTGTGGACCTGTGCCTCCTCTGTGTATTTTCTCCGTCAGAACGCAGATCCTCTTTTAAGTGATAAAGGCTTGTGTAACATGGTTAGTAATGATTACACTTGCCATTGTACCAGAGGTGTATGTGCGTATTTTGGGTCTAGTGTTCTGTCACTTCAAAATACTTGTGTAGTTGCCTTTAAGGGAATGACGCACGTTACGTTCTTCCCAGTTTAACTTGCCCATGCAAGCGGTAGGTCACTGTGGCAAACACGCCTGCCACAGGCCACCGAAGTGGCTTTCCACGGGGCCCTCCAGCACAGAGACACAGGGAGAAGATGTTCAAAACAGTCCAGATTTATTTCCAAGGGTTTGGCAAGATGTTACAGCCAAAGAAGCAGCTGTAAAAACACTGTCATGACAGAGAGGCTCCCAGGTGTGGGTGGGGATGGCAGATTTAACCTGTGCGCAGTGATTACCTCACTACGCACAGGTGCAGCCACTCCTGTTCCTGGGTCCAATTAGCCTGGCCTTCTTAACCAATTATCCAACTGGCCAGGTCTAATTAGCTTGACCCAGGGCAGGTGTGGCTGCTTAAACCAGCCATCCCCACACCACAGTCACGTTATAACATTGTGCCAATTATTTTAAGAGATTGTTCATAGTTGTTCACAATTATATTTTTATATCAATGTATATTTACCTAGAGGAGTTTAGATATGGACGAAGGCTTTTGTGCATTTGCAGATTTGTATATCCACTATATCTGTTCTACGAACTGCGACGAACAGCATGTAGGCTATGTTGCTAGCTAAGTTAGCCACCTACCAGGCCGTGTGTGTATGTGGTAACATGGGTGTTTCTACATTCTTAGATCACCATTGCTGAAGATACATGTTGAGAACAGTCCAGTGATCGCATTGTTTGTCTATTATCAGGTACATATGTATGCTGTAATTGATATTGTTGGTTATATTGCCCCAGTTTAACTTGCCCATGCAAGCGATCACCATTGCTGAAGATACATGTTGAGAACGGTCCAGTGATCGCACTGTTTGCCTATAATCAGAATGAACCAGCTCAACTGGGAGTCCTGGTTTGTGGTGCTTTTACACAACGCAAGATCACGCCTGTTACGCTTGCATGCAGTGCTCTCTGCTTACGGACGCTTACGGGAACTTTGCCTTCTCAGTGGTCCCTCTCACAGCTGTCGTTTATGAATCTGGGGCATCTGAAGTTTCCGTAAGCAGGTACAAATCTTGCATTTGTGATGTGTTTTTTTTGTCATCTGTAAGCTGGTTTTTATGTGCGACGTAGCTCAGGAGGTAAGAGCGGTGGTCTGGCAGTCGGAGGGTTGCCGGTTCGATCCCCCACCCTGGGTATGTCGAAGTGTCCCTGAGCGAGACACCTAACCCCTAACTGCTCTGGCGAATGCAAGGCATCAATTGTAAAGCGCTTTGGATAAAAGCGCTGTATAAATGCAGTCCATTTACCATTTACCATGTGCGAGTCACAAGCATATGCAGTACATATATACGGTTTATGGGGGCCCCAAAAAGGAATCGAGTGGAAACTGCTTTATGCGCAGCATGGTTTTTGGCTGACGGTGCACTTCAGCAGGGTGACGTGGTTTTACGTTTCATGGGATGGACTGTCTGTACACCACAACTGGCATCAATATAGTTTAATATAGAATACTGTCTAAAAGCAATTATAATTTAATGAAATAATCAGATGCATACATCAAACTTGCACTGAAACATTTTTAAATATCACATTACATTGAATTTGGTAAGCAGTAGTAGTTGGTAAACAGGTACAGAATTTGATGGTTTCCACCAAAGGACCTTACTCTCTGAGGGAAATCCATATGCTGTGTTACCTCTGTGTATATATGATCAGCATGGAAACGACTATTCAAGGTGCAATCCATGTGCATACTCAGCATCTGTATGAGTCAACCTCCTACATAGCATTTTCATGAACAAAAAATTAACTCCTATTTGCCACAGTCTTGTCTTATCAGGATTATCTTGGTGCGGTAATTCACATCTGTGCTGCTTTGAATTTTATTGAGGTAGGATGAGATGAGGGATCTATCAACAGTGCTCCTCCATGTGCTTTTGGCTGCTCAAAAGGCTTCGATATGAGATCAGTGACAACAGAATCCTCTGAGCTCTGTCCATTTCCTGATTAGGATCTGAATCAATAGCCTCATGGATTAAAGCATGTTGTACAGTAATTCCTTCTAATGCCTTTATCAGAACTGAAGTTAGAGCCAATGGTCGGTAGCCATTACACTCTTTCGGTCGTACCTTCTTGAGTGTAGAGATGATGTGTTAAGCTTTCCGTGCTTTTGGAATCACAAGTGAGTCATTGGACATCTAAAACATTTGTTGCCTGACTGGACCCTAGTCTTAAATTGGCTACCCTTAATTTTAATATAATATTAAAGGCTGTTGCTCTTTCGCAATCAGCGTGAATTTCCTGTGGAGCGGGTCTTGTATTCTAAAGGTCACAGGTTTGATTCCCAGGGAGGACACTGCCGTTGTACCCTTGAGCAAGGTACTTAACCTGCACTGCTTCAGTATATGTCCAACTGTCACTCTGGATAAGAGCGTCTGCTCTGTGGAAAACAGCATATAAAGGAGCAATTTATGAATGCATTGAATCAATGTTGCCACAGAAACGCCATTGTGAGAAGGTGCCAAATATGTTTATTTTCAGTGCTGATCGTAGATAAAAGGAGCTCCTGCATTTTGAATAAGGTGGAGGGTTCTGGTGGCACAGAATGAGGAGCGTTACTCTTTCTTGTTTTACATTTGAGCTCTTGTTTTTTTTATTTTCAAAATGGCATTGATTAAAATCTCTGAGAGCAGTAACTGGTGCATCAGGATACTGCTGCTCACACGAACCCCTTCACAATGCTCGCGAATATTATGCCTTTGATCATATGCTGACAACAGCAGCAATCATGTCTCCTCTATGAACCGCTCGGTCGCTGCCCATTGTCCGCCGTGGCCTGAAGACGCATCTCGTACTCCTAATCTCGGATCACTGTCGTATGTCATTATATTGTATCCTTGTATTTTCATCTGGCACCTTTGTGTTGCTCTTGTACTATCATCTTGATTTCGTAACTCTTTATGATATCTCTTGTAATCGTGCCTCCTTTCTAGTTTGACCTGACATAACTTTACTGACTTACCTGTGTGAACTAGATATCTGCAAAATAAACGTAATGTAACATAATTTTTATAGACAAAAAAGCCACATCCTCTGCATCCACCAGAAAGTTTTACCTCTATCAGACCAGACCAATGCGAACTCTTTCAGTCTGAAATTATGAATCTAGGAATGCTGGGTGTAACACGAGAGACAAATCTCTTCGTGCAACTCACTGAGTTCATTATTAATAAACCACACATTGGAATGCATCATTACTGGGAGAGCAAGCCTTGTTTTTTGTGAATGCAGATTTCTCTTAATTCCCCCCAACCTCCTCTTTTCCCTTCACTCCTTCACACACAAACTCCTGTGGAATCACACAGGAGGATTCGGGCCAGGTCTATTAGAGCACTATAGATGACCCATAAGGACAGCAGATTTTGTTCAGTGTTCTTGTGCTCGCTTATGAATGAGGATGAAAATTATGAACACTAGGAATCTTCCTTTACTTTTTTTATGCACCATGCCAATGTCCAAGTCCCCACCCCTCTACCTTTAAGACTCATTTATGCAAACTTGGCAACATTATTTCGCCTACTCTTAGGTCCTTACAGCAGATAGACAGTCGACAAGAATCAGGCGGACTGGAAGGGGAGGCACACAGATGACAAGACAGCAGGGTAGTTTTTCTTGGAGAGCTTGGCATGCTGGCAGCCCCCCAGTGGCTGCTGGGTAATTCATCAGTTAATTGGTTATAGCATGTGGAAGTTCCCTCCACCACCCTCCCTTGTAGAAGGGAGAGGTGAAAAGAAATGGCCCGAGAACATCCTGTTGCATCCATCATAAAAGCCTGTTTGCAGAAAGCTTTGTTTATAAAGATGACACACAGGGCACATACAGTAATGAACAATGATACAGTGGCTCCACAATATGGCATACTGTAAGGAACTTCATGTGCCACTTCAAAATACAGTATGTTGTGGTCATAATGTTGCTAATGTTTCCATCAGTAGTCTAGTCACACAAGTCTGTTACAAAAGCCTAACTGGATGGTTGTGTGGGACAATAAAGCTAAATTGAATGTATCCATCAATTCAGCTTCACAAGGGCCGTGGACTTTGAGTGGGCTTAAAACACAACCAGTCAATCACTCTGTCATCTGACATCCAGCCAATAAAAACAACAGACATGTTTTCAACTTTTGCTGTACACCTATTAAGATTGGCACAATTCATTATTTTTTTCCCCTTCATTGAAATTAAATTTTTTGATTGAACTATTTAACAACAAATTTCACACTTGTGAACAATATGGAAAATGTTTATGATTTTTTTTTTCTCTTCAGCACAAAAACTAGTTAGGAAACATATTAGATTTGGTCTCACAAATTGTGTGAATAAATACACCATTACACATTCGCACAGTGTCTCGAGGGCTTCATTAATCTGATGATGATTAATGGCTGTAATTAACCATGCTGAATAGATTTTCAAACTTCATAAACAGTGAGACTCGGTGCAAATCATTTTGCTGAGTAATCGATGAGAGGTGTCAGCGCACAGGCTCAAGTGGCAACCAGCATCCCATTGATCCTGAGTATTAATCAGACGGCACCTTCTCACTGTCTCTGCAGGCAGCTACAGAGCCAACTGATGACTGTGAATTCAGCAGAGGCCAGGATGACAGGCATCTCTGGAACTCCTATGCTCTGTGTGTCCGAAACCTGAATCTTTGCCAGCCCTAAGCCCTCCTAAACTCTGTGAACCCTAAATCTAAATTTTGTGAAACTTAAACCCTGCAGTTAGTGAGTCCTAAACCCTAAACTCTGCGAGTCGTAAACTTGGCAAACCATAAACCCTACACTCTATGAACCCTAAACCCTACACTATGAGCCCTTAACCCTACACTCTGTGTGTCATAAACCTGACTCTTTGCCAGCCGTAAGCACTAAACTCTGTGAACCCTAAACTCTAAATTTTGTGAAACTTAAACCCTGCAGTTTGTGAGTCCTAAACCCTAAACTCTGCGAGTCGTAAACTTTGCAAACCATAAACCCTACACTCTATGAACCCTAAACCCTACACCCTACATGCTGTGATCTATACCCTCTGTGAGCCTTGAGCCCTATAATCTCTATGCTTTGCAATCCCTACCCACCTCAGGCATAAACCCTACACTATTTTCACTAGCCTTTGATCCCAAGATTCTGTGATCCATATGCTGGTTTAAAACGACACAGCGATCAACCAACAACCCCCCCCCCCCCCATACCCCCCCTCCACCTCCATCTCCAGTGTGGTTTCAGCTGCAGACACCCCCTCCCCCCTCTTCCCGGTTTTTCCTCTTCTTTCCAACAACCTTTCCTTCTTCTTTCCAACAACCCCCCCCCCCATACCCCCATACCCCCCCTCCACCTCCATCTCCAGTGTGGTTTCAGCTGCAGACACCTCCTCCCCCCTCTTCCCGGTCTTTCCTCTTCTCCTCCTTATTTTCTCTTCCTTTTCTGTCCTCTCCTTTCTTCCATCATCCCGCTCACTTCCTTAAGCATTCCTTTTTTA
>CM077298.1:34255794-34388294 GCA_039654925.1 Anguilla pacifica | reverse complement strand
CTTGCATTTTCAGTCAGACTGGCCGAATTGTCACTGCTTCCAAATTTTAAAATGTAAAATCTAAAACAGAAACACGAGTGTGTGCATGGGGACACACCCCCTCTCTCTCAAGGCCACATGCATGGAGACACACCTCTCCTTTCTCTTCACTTTTTAACTATCCTGCGTCACAATTTTGGGGTTTTCTTAAAAATTTTAATTAAAAAAAAATAATAATAATTTAATTTTAATTTTATAATTTCTGAGAAATATAAATGCCAATAAAAAACTGGGATGTCAACATCCCACCACTAGGGGGCCACCATGGATAGAGATAAGAAAACGCAAGACTTTTGTCATTTCCAAAGAAGAAAAAAAAAGAAGTTTAATTAAGGTCCGCACACATAGCCTAGCCCCAGGTCTCAGTGCTGCCAATTTTTCCACCCCATGTTTTTCGCCACCCTAGGCGGTCTCCAAGAGTCGCCTAATGGACGGTCTGGGCCCTGTTCAGGGGGCGTGTGCGTGGGGGAGACACACCCTCTTCGTTTCCTGCAGCCGTTTTGCTGGAAGATTGATTCCAGAGACTGCAGCACAGACAGCAGCGCATTCATTCTCCCGAACGCAGTCAGTCTCCCTCCGCTGACTGCCCCCCCCCCCCCACCCCCACCCCCACCCCAACCCCCCCCGGCTGTAATCATTTATTCATTCCCACCCATGATGCACTGCTTCCCTCCCCACAATCTGAATTATCGGGAGCTGAGGCCGGAGACGCGGGACCGCTGGCGTCTCTGCAGTCGCAGTGCTCGTCCCTGTGCGGGGACCGGTGACACGTGCAGCGCGGGGAGCTTTTTGGGAACACATACTTTAAAGGAGGAACGCTGCCTGTGCACCTCTCGGGTGTTTCTGTGTTTATAGCCTCTCTCGGAGAAAAAAAAAGGGCAGTGTTGGGCCGTTAGGGAGCGAGCCACAGAGATAGGCTCCGCCCACCGCGGTGCTTACAGGGGCACTAATGTGCAGAGGGGGGACGTTAGTCTACGGGTGAGTTAGTGCGGGGCGGAGACAGACCTGCCTCTGCAGCAGCTGCAGTTCGGCCGGCCTCGCCTGAACCCCGCCGGAGTTCGGGCTTGCAAATGGAGTCGAGTTCACGGCCTGATATGTATAATTCACTGGCTAAAAAAAAAAAACATAGCTTCTGGATGCATATGCAGTGATTGTATCACTGTGTCAATATATCATTCATCATTACCAAATTATGTCAAGTTCACAGCCTAATATGTATAATTCACTGGCTAAAAAAAAAAAAATAGCTTCTGGATGCATATGCAATGATTGTTTCACTGTGTTAATATATCATACATCATTACAAAATTATGTCAAGTTCACAGCCTAATATGTATAATTCACTGGCTAAAAAAAAAAAAGAGGACAAAGCGTCTGGATGCATATCCAATGATTGTTTCACTGTGTCAATATATCATACATCATTACAAAATTGAACATCTGCTCAATTTTATAATGACATATCACTATACATCACACACAAAAAACTATTTTGAAACAAGTGCTGCTTTGTAAACCAGCTTTATAATTTGTGTGGTCCAGAGTCAAGTGTATTTCCAGGTTGCTTGGCAATTACTGGTGTGTCATTGAACTGCAACTCAGCTTGGAAATCATTTCTTGCTTCTTGCTTTTGGAAGGGGATGCATTGATTTCCAGGGGCTGGAGCAGCTGTTCAAATCGACTACAGATTTCCTCGCTCTTGTGTGTTGTGTGTGTGTGTGTGTGTGTGTGTGTGTGTGTGTGCGTGTGTGTGCGTGTGCGTGTGCGTGTGTGTGTGTGTTTTATCTTACTGTATATTCCAGGAGTCCAATAGTTGGCTGGTGTTCATTTGCCTTTGACATTCAGGAAGCCGACTGGACAGGCTGAGGCAGAGGCACAGTGGCTCCCCTGGCTCTCCTCAGATTGGGCGTGAACAGCCAATGGCGTGACCTCATTCCCTGCGGCTGAGGGGACTGGTCTGGGTGTCAGCAGAGGGGAGGGAGGACACTGAGCCGGGGTGGGTTGGGCCCAGTAAAAGAGAGTTATGGAACCAGCCTGGATGGGGAGGCTGGTTCTTTAGGCTGCTGATGTCATTGAGGAACAGACAGGTTCCCTTTGGGGGAGAGGTTGGCGCTGGAGCCAGACTCCTGATGCAGGCAAAACCCCATAAATCTGTTCCTCTGTTCTTCTGGGTAAAATGGTCGTCTGGACTGTTTCCCTTTCAGTGTTCCGTTTCTAGTGACCAATGGCATGGAATCAATAACATGTGTAGGCAGTGGATTAAATGAATCTTCCAGTGTGACACTTCACATGGAAATACAGACACTGTCCATTTTGTGCAATATTTTCATCATTAAGAAGAATTGCAATGCATTTCTGCTTACATTTTCCTGTTTTATTTGTGGCAGTAAAGAACTTAACTTTGAGTCATTTCATTTTTATGCAGTTTTGTGGCAAAGTTACAGCTTCTCTATTCAACTGTATAATGATCTTGCCAACACTTTTCCTGAACTTGTGAAGCCTCCTGGCCCAATAGCCACGGATATTGCTCACTCCTGAGAATCCATGTCAGATTTGAAACCACTTTATATGAAATCAGAGAGGAAGGTGTAGCATATTCACGAGACATATTGCTGCCTCAGAATGAGCATTCACATTTCAGAACCCCTCTGTCACAGCAGTTCTTCCTGTCTGCTGCTGCTGCTAGTGTGTGTGTGTGTGTGTGTGTGTGCGAGCGTGTACGTGCGTGCGTGTGTGTGTGTGCGCGTGCGTGTATGCATGTGTTTGTGTGTTTGTGTGTGTGTCTGTGTGTGCGAGCGTGTACTTGCGTGCGTGTGTGTGTGTGCATGTGTGCGTGCGTGTGTGTGTGCGTATGTGCATGTGTGTGTGTGTGTGCGAGCGTGTACGTGCGTGCGTGTGTGTGTGCATGTGTGCATGTGCGTGTGTAGTGTGCGCGTGCTTGCGTGCGTGTGTGGTGTGTGTTTGAGAAGGAGAGAGAGAGTGCTCCATTGGACAGTGAATATGGCAATGGATCTGCTATTATGCAACTAAAATGTCTTTTCAACTCTACAGTCTTTATGTTTAGAGGGCAGAGAAACAGCAAAATCACACTCATTCACGTTCATTCATTTTCTATGCTGTGTTCTAGGCTCTGGGCTTCACCCTTTTCACACCTGCATGTGAGCAGTATGCCTCTCAGACCCCTGCAGCATCCTTAGGGTACAGTATTTAAACTGACCTGTACGAACTGTGCAGCATGTTCTGATGCAGACTTATGGGTCAGAACTGTCTGTGGGGCATACGTTAGTGTGCAAGTTTTTTTTTTTTCTGGATTTTATAACGTGTGTGGATCCAACCTGGTCTCATGCCTTTGTAAGTTAATTGAACTGCTTTGTCATTTGCAAAATGGCATCCATTTCATGCTTTACACAATGAAACCACTTACAATGAGCAGTTAGATTTGTAATGAGTGAGAGTCCACCGATTCTTGATGATTTGCACTTTGATTTATTGATTATTTTGGCACCTTGAAGTTGGACACCTGGGAAGGTTGGATACAAAACTGGCACTTTACACATTTCATGGTCAGTTGTGTCATAGCAGGTTACCTGGAAAGGTAGCAGATTACCTCCCAAAACCTGAGAAGTGCTAAAATAATAACTTCTTGTGAGTTTCTGAATGTTTATGGAATATGCATAGATTGATTGAGTCTGTGTCACACGTGCATTGATCAGTTGTGTAGTTGTGTGGATGTTGAATGTATTTGCACTGATGGAACAGAATTGGTGGTGATTGTTCTTTAAACGCTGCTATTTGGAAGCAGAAACACATTTAGCCTTCTTTAACCAAAAGCACTTTGTATTTATTTAAGCTTGAACAATGATCCTTAGAAGTGCTCAATTGAATTGGCCACTCTCAAAATGAATTTTGCTGGCAAAGAACTTTTCAATTTCACAAAGTTTAATTTGATTTCTTGCTTTGAAGTCACATCACCAGGGATCTTTTGAGCTGGCTCTTCATTGGCTATAGAGCTTTTCCTTTTACTTATTTTGCACTACCTTTTTAATGAAATCTTTAGCTGGATTTAAGGCTTGGGATTTGAGTTATGATGTTGTATGGTGTTCAGATTTAATATATTGTTGATGTAACATATACATACTTTTCCTCCTGGATACTAAATACATCAGTTGCCTAGTGAACAATCATTTGGTTTTGGAAAGTTATAAATTATAGCTAAAATTATCTTTCTTTTGCTGTTTTTTGTTGTCCGTGTTATTTACACTTCCTCCAATTTGTAGTAATATCAATCAATACAAAGAGCATTGTGTCAAGTATTCCTGTAATGAGAAATCTCATTTCATTCACTCCAGCATTCGTTGCATCATTCATCGCAGCAGCTCTGATCTGCTCTGCTTTTGCGCTACGTGTGTGAAGCGTTATGGTACTTGTAGTTTTCCTTGCCATTTGCACTTCCTGTAGTTTTGCCATAACGGCCTTGTTAAGCCGCCACGGTTGAAAGCGCTTGTAAGTCAATAGGTTTAAATGTAATTCAGCGCAAAAAAGATCAGACTCCTTCAGGACCTGCTTACCAAAATCAAGTGGCTTTCAAGGAAAACCTGAACCTGCCGCACTAAGACTTCTATTAAAATGGCCTTCACTGTGAGCAAGGTCAGGAAGCTCTGGACCAGCATTCAATGTAGTGCTGCAATAGAAGCTTTCACATTGCATTTCACATTTTTTACCAAATGAAAAAATGCAAAAGCAAATGGAGGGAAGCTTTTTTTTTTCCTTGAAAACACATTAATTTTCTTGATGAATGGTACCTTAACATGGTAACGATGCCACAAAGAGGCTGGAACAGGGGTGAATATATGCTTGCGGCATGAAAACTTTATTAAAGATACTATATTAAATCATAATGGCCCTAAAAAGGCTTTTTGCCAGCATCTCTACAAGTCAAGGTTATTACATGCTGATTTTCTGTGTATCGGGGAAAAAAAAAAAAACTTAAATATTTACAAAAATATTTCGAAAACTCTGCTGTCATTGTTTGATCGCCTTACCATGGTTACTGTATATTTAGTGAGATCATAAAGTACATGAACATCTGCAGTGTGTTTTTCTTGTATAATGACTACGATGATAACCTCTAAAAGGCAATTATAGGAGTAGAGTATTATCAGCTACATAAAAATGCACATGCACAATATTGCTCATAGGAGAAATGGCCTTTGATAATTATTTTGTCACACTGTACTATGTAACTGATACAGCATGTGCATTTATCTATGCGGTGTCTAAATGGGCTGTATATCTGTAAGATAACGTGCTTTGATCCTTAAAAAGATATGGTTATGGGACTCACTAAAGGCTATTTTATTCTAATAATTGCAGATGTGCTTAAAATATAGAAGTCCTAATTGTGCAGTTACAGAAATCTGCAGGACAGAATCTTAGCTCTTCACATGCGTCTTAAGTACGCTGTATGTAAAAATAAAGCACTCAGTTTCTCTGGATGATTTTCAGCTCTGTTGAAATATGAAATATTTATAGAGTTCGCAATCTATTAATGCCACCGTGGCAGCAGGGCACAGACTGGCAGAGGAAGTCAGGGCAGTCTGGGGGGCCATGCCCACTGGTGAAGGGGGCAAATGCAGCTGGGTTGCGCTAACTGGTGAGCTCAGGGTTTTAGGGTGTGCCTCTTTCCACAGTGGGGGGCAGAGAGAGGGGTCTATCGCAGAACAAGAGAACGAAAGAAAAAAAAAAGGAGAACAGGGCAGACAAACTTCCGTTTGTGTCTGGTTTATACTTTGTAATTTTAGTTTATTATTTTTTACTTAGATCCTGTGAGGGTGAAAGAAGATGATTTTAATTTATTTGCTTGTTTAGCAAAAACACACACACACACACACATTCTTTCTCTCAGTAAATAAGACCTGGAATTAACAGATCCCCCTCTGACCAGCTATTCTGTCCCAGGGGTGTCACACACCATGACAGTTTCTTTTTTTTTTCCATTTTGTTTTGTTTTTCAATGTAATTATTGAGCTGATGAAAGGGATTTTTGTTTTTTGTTTTTTCCTGTGTGAAGCCAGTCCAATATTTCACAGCCTAATGTGAATTGTTCATGACAAGCAATCAGTAAAACGAGATCACGTGAAATTTGTTTGTGTGCAATATGGCAGCTAAGAGAAAGGTTTCTGCTGAAGGAAGGGCCCTGCATACTGGAATCACATGGAAGGTATCAAACACAGAGCCAGCCCCAGGATTTTGGTGGCCCTAAGCAAAGCTGTCAGAGCAGGGGGGGGCGGGCCGCATTGTTGGTGGCTGCTGTCGAGTGGACGGGGGGGGGGGGGGGGGGGGATTGGGGGGGCGGGTGGGGGGGGCTAGATAAAAGCCTTCTTACATTACATTGTTATGCAATATTCTGTTGCCATTCCATTTAAAATTTATACTGCGAGTTCCGCGATAGGGGATGAATAACGTTATTACGAAAATAGCGTTATTTACCTTATATAAGCATTGGATCGTGTGCCCCCCCCGCCCCCCCCCCCCCCCCGCCCCCGCCCCCGCCCCCCTCGTGGTCGTGTGGCCCCCCCTTAGCGGGTGTGGCCCTAAACAACCACATAGACCGTTTATGCCACGGGCCGGCCCTGATCAAACGAAGCTGAGAAAAACTCACAGCACAAGCTGAGAATTATACAGAGCGAGGGGCACAGAACGAATGCGATCAGAGAAGGCTGGTTTGAGCATCAGAAATGAGAAGGATGATCTCTAACCCAGGACAGGTTTATTGGAGTCGACTCGCCGCCAAATCGCGGAATTATGCGAATGAAACGGTTCATTGACGCGTCGGAACGTTCAGCCGGCAGCAATAAAAATTTATTCACGCAAATGTGCTTACAGTCGAGATTTCTCATCGCGCTGTTTTACAGAGAGCGGAGAGAACATTTGAGCCGGAGTGGGGGGAGGGGGGGGTTAGTTGTAAAATGATTCATTGACTCTGTGAAAGTCATTCGAGGCTAGGCCAGGACCACCAGCTCCGTTTGTTTTAGTCCCTTATCGCAGGCTCCTTTTGCTGGAGTCCTGACAAGGCCTGATTTGTTGTATGTCAGGGATCTGGAGCTCAAATCCTTGCGGGCTACAGTGTCCGCGCGTTTCAGTATTTCAGTGCGGTCTCTGATTGGCTAAAGAAGTCACATGCCTGGTTTTAAAGGCCTCAGTTGGCGGCTGATTGAAAGGAAACCACAACAACCTGCAGACTCCTCAGTACCTCTGGACTGGAGTCTGGGCTCCCCGTCATACGTCTGCACTCATTACCTGGACAGAAGGAGACCTGTCTGCGCCTGTGTCATGTGACTGAGGAGGCGTGGTGGTGGCGCGAAGGCTAAAATTAAGTGGAGTGAAGTGGGTCGTAAAAAAATGTAATCGCGTAGCAGAGGGAGACACAGGACTGTATTTTAGCGCTCAGATCCAGAGAAATAAACTCCCACCTCAAACCCCCCCCCCCCCCCCCCCCCCCCCCCGGAGCCATCCCCTGCTCGTGTGTGAAATAATAAACCTGTCAACGCGCAATTTAAAAAGCCCACAACAGAATTATGGCGTCCAGCGTTCCGGCCTATAACAATCCATAAATCAAAAGTAATGGAGCTGAAAGAAATAAATGTAGAAGTAAGAGATTATTTCCGTGCTGTGCCGCGGTGCCAGGGGGTTGAGAGAGCGCTGTCTGTTGCTATCCGCTGTTATTGGATTGAATGGAGGGGCTCCAGCATGGGCATGCCGACAGGTGAAAAGACCAGAACCTTAGAAAAGCAGGCCCTCTGAACTCGTCTAAACCCATCCCACTTTTCCGAACGCTCAAAGTGCTTTACAGTGATGGATGGGAACTCACCTCACCCACCACCAATGTGTAGCACCCACCTAGGTGATGCACGGCAGCCATTTTGCGCCAGAACGCCCAACACACATTAGCGAAGGTGGAGAGGGAGAGAACATTTTTTTTGCCAATTAAATCAGGGGATGATTAGGTGGCAAGTTTGCGAGAGCCAGATTCAGAATTTAGCCAGGACACCGGGGAACCCCCTACTCTTTGCGATAAGTGTCGTGGGATCTTTAATGACCACAGTGAGTCAGGACCTCGGTTCAACGTCTCATTCGAAAGCAGGATGCGTATTCCTGATGCAACAGGAAGCAATGTTTACATATAAACATGGCGTTCTGTGGTACAGGTGTGTGGTCAGGTCTCTGCGAGGACATGCTTAAAGCATCTCTGCCAGGTTGCAGCTTGCATAGGGCGGGGCCTAAAGCCACGCCCCCTGCTCAATTAATCAGTATTAATCAATCAATACTTGAGAAATGCTGCGATAAGAAGCTATAGGTGACGCTGCACGGTTTGTAGAAGGATCACATTAATGCCTGGGTTCTCCTGAGTCGGTAGTGAAGCACTGGTAAAGGTTAGAAGAAACAAACCTGGGCCTGTCGTCTGTCGGGTAATAACATGTCTGGACTGATGCTGGTGCTCTCTGTGCGCATGGCTATGTGGCTTTCTGGATATGCGTTGCATTGCAGGCGTTTAGGAGACGCTCTGGATAAAACTTACACAACATTTATACAGCTGGATGTGTACTGAAGCAATGCAGGTTTGGTACCTTGGTGAAGTGCCTTACCTGGGAATTGAACCTGTGATCTTTAGGTTACAACACCAACTCCTTACCCATTTTACTACACTGTCTCCCATGTGGCTGTCTGTGGCTGTGTGTGTGTGTGTGTGTGTGTGTGTGTGTGTGTGGCTGTGTGGCTGTGTGTGTGTGTGTGTGTGTGTGTGTGTGTGTGTGGCTGTGTGTGTGTGTGTGTGTGTGAGTGTGTCTTTGTGTGTGAGACTGTGTGTGTGTGTGTGTGTGTGTGTGTGTGGCTGTGCGTGTGAGACTGTGTGTGTGTGTGTGTGTGTGACTCTGTATGTGGCTGTGTGTGTGTGAGTGTATCTTTGTGTGTGAGACTGTGTGTGCGTGTGTGTGTGTGGCTGTGCGTGTGAGACTGTGTGTGTGTGTGTGTGTGTGTGTGTGACTGTGTGTGTGACTCTGTATGTGGCTGTGTGTGTGTGAGACTCTGTGTGTGTGTGTGTGTGTGTGTGTGTGCCTGTGTGTGTGAGACTGTGTGTGTGAGTGTGTCTTTGTGTGTGTGACTCTGTGTGTGAGACTGTGTGTGTATGTGTGTGGCTGTGTGTGTGTGTGTGTGTGTGACTCTGTATGTGGCTGTGTGTGTGTGAGTGTATCTTTGTGTGTGAGACTGTGTGTGCGTGTGTGTGTGTGGCTGTGAGTGTGAGACTGTGTGTGTGTGTGTGTGTGACTGTGTGTGTGACTCTGTATGTGGCTGTGTGTGTGTGAGACTCTGTGTGTGTGTGTGTGTGTGTGTGTGTGCCTGTGTGTGTGAGACTGTGTGTGTGAGTGTGTCTTTGTGTGTGTGACTCTGTGTATGAGACTGTGTGTGTATGTGTGTGGCTGTGTGTGTGTGTGTGTGTGTGTGTGTGTGGCTGTGCGTGTGAGACTGTGTGTGTGTGTGTGGCTGTATGTGTGACTCTGTATGTGGCTGTGTGTGTGAGAGACTCTGTGTGTGTGTGTGTGTGTGTGTGTGTGTGTGTGTGTGTCTATGTGTGTGTGAATTTGTGTGTGACTCTGTGTGTGCACATACTGCAGGGCCAGGGGCTAAGCTGTACTACTATGCTGTTGCGTTGATGTAAATGGGTGGTGTGGATGTTCTACTCATTGGCCTCAGGCTTTGACAGTTTATATAAAACAGAGAAAGTAGTGGTAATATCACCAGGGTGATGAGATTAGGGCTGTCATTAAAATCATGTCTTCAGTATATTTTCATCTCTTCCAAATGACAGAGATTTTTTGCTGGATCAAATTGAAAAGTTTTCCTCTTTTTAAACAGAGCAATAATGAAGAAAGTAGAATGGAGAGGCTAAGGGGATGAATTTATTCCTTAATAAATTAAATCTTCTTCTTGGCATTGCAGAAAATGCCCTTGATCTCCCTCTTTCATGTGAACAGATATTGTTTACTGGTTTTGCTCCCCTTACTGAGATACATATTTCAGTAAGAAGAAAAACAAGGCGCTCTCTTTTACTGTCTGGTCTCCAAAGAGGAGAGACTGAGGCCTCTGTCGGTCTTCCATTGGTGTGGCTCACAGACAGAGCGTTGCCTTTGACAGCATTGAATTATGGGTAAATATGGCTCTGCGATCCTACACATCACAGCCCCTTTGAGTACCACTGGGCCCAGCCGTAATAAATCTGAGTCACACCTAAGTCTTGCTTAGCAAAGAAAGCTGTTGGGCAAGTAGAATTTTTAGCGAAAATTTAGGTTGCGGAAACTTTGAATCCATCCAAGGTCTGCTATCGATTAACCCCCCCCCCCCCCCCGCCCCCCCCTGGGGTTGATCTTATAAAATACAGCCCATAACCTCTTTCTTATGGCTTCCTCCCAGGACTTCAAGCTGAGGGGGAGGATGTGTGGTACCAGGAATGGAGTAATGGGGCTGTCCACCAGGGGGAGCACTGGCCCTAAGCACAGGTAGAGCGGCAGCTGTGGCCCATTGTAATCACCACAGCTGGTGCTCATTGCCTAATCACTGGGCCTTACAAAAGGCCTTGCTCTCAGACCTAAAGTTTCTACATCAGTGGGGTTGACTTAAATGAGTTCATTTTGTCTTCGGAGAAATATTTGTGATGATTTTTCTGATTCTGTCCCAGAACTTCACAAGTGTCAGCGCAGTGCTTTGTTCGCATTCTACTAATTTGTGATAAGCTAGTTCGAAACGTACCTTAATGCACTCTTTAGAAGCACTGTGTCATGCAACTTTCTGCTTGGACAGTGTTTCTAAATCCCTATTGATTCGCTTCCATGAATTTGTCAACTTCTGGGAACTTGCTAGCCCCAGTGCCCCTCACATGTGCCACGACGTGAGCCTTGCATGATAACCAAGCTGCATTCAAGCCTTTTTACAGATTCCATCGATTGCTTTCAACAACCTGACCAATCTCAAAGTTCAACGAGCATTGGTACATGCTACCTGCAACTGAGCTGTAATTTAGGATTGTGAACTGAATGTTTGCTCTTGAAATTGCATCCGTAAAAATACTGTATGGTGTTTGTCTGCCATTAAATTTCACTGATGGAAGACTTTCCCTTGTTTCTGACCCTTATTGATTTTTTTTTGTCTGTTAATGCTGTTTTATTGGGGGTTTTTTTGTGCCTGTATGGATTTGTTGCAAACTGAGCACAATGAATTTACTCCACTGGTGTGCAGTGTGTGCCAGGAGGGTACTGTTGCACCCAGTTTTTTTTTTTTTGTTTGACATTTTGTCCAGACAACCAGATCTTGCTATTAGGAATGACCAAAAGTCTTGCTTCGGTACAACAAGAACCAAAGGAAAGAGGCAAAACAACAAAAGAACTACCATAAAACAAAAGAACATTTCTCCTCTTCTCCAAAACTTAACTCAATAAAACACTTAACTGAACTTCCCTGGGCAATCCTAAATACATCACCCAGCAAGAATTGAAGATGTTGGCCCTGATTAGGTGGTGCCAAGGTGGAGTACTGAGAGGGAAGGGTTGATTTATGACAAGGACCGCTTCTTCTAAGGGTTTGCCAAACTTTCTTTCTGAAAAGTAACTCCAATCTGTCAAAACAAGAGCAACCTGATTTTTATTATCAAAATGTGTACTGGAGCACCTCTATGTTTTTTTTGAAGAACACACCAAACAGAAGCATATTCATATGTGATTCAGCCTAGCTTATAATAGGAAAACGTATTGCCACCTCTCTCACATGCTTTAATACTAAAAACCAGGTATCTGGTAAACCTAAAAGAATAGTGGGGAGAGTTCAGCCGACTTTGGTTTCTGGCACCAGAATACACGTGATTGGACAGTATGCCTTCATGTGACTCGCGGCAACATTTTGCCCAATCAGAAAACAAAAATGTCTCATTAGCTTTCACCATGTGGATGGGCATCTTGGATTTTTTAGTGAGATCATTATATATTTTTTAAATGAAATAGTGAAAATGCAGTTTTTATGCAAGTGCGTGAGTATAAGGAGCAGTCCAGGGGAGAAAGATCTATCTATCTATCTATCTGTCTATCTGTCTATCTGTCTATCTATCTATCTATCTATCTGTCTATCTGTCTATCTATCTATCTATCTATCTGTCTATCTATCTGTCTGTCTGTCTGTCTGTCTGTCTGTCTATCAAGCTTCATCTCAAACTGTAAAGGCTCACTTATCCTAGAACATACTGCTCTTCCGTAGTGTGATGTGTCTCACCCCATACAGGAAGGTAAAGTTTATAATATAATCCAGTCACTGGAGCAACTGCTACTGCCAGTCTGCACCGGACCCATCCTCTGGGGGCTCTGCGTTCACCGTGCGGTTCTCCTCCAGCTTTGCAGAGACTGAGGAAGAGACTGAGGAAGTGCCTCTGTGGTGGTTTTGAAGCTGCTGTTTGAAGTCGCTGCTCTGCTGCAAAACCCCTGCCTTACGGGAGGGCAGTGAGCCTGTGAGCTCGCTTGTGAATTTTCAACCTCTGTGGACACTGATAAGACAAGGTAGTAAAATTTAGTTAGCTGTGGGCAGTCGCCTAATTAAAAACAAAAAGTTTAAAACCTTGCCAGGTTCATCAGATTGCAAGCTAATTCCAGTCACATTATTATTTGATTGCTCCTTTGAAACTAAGCTAGTGTTCCCATGTTCACTGAAAATGATTTTGGCTGTGATGGGCCGTGAATATGTATTGCAGCTGAAAAGCTTCTGGGCTGCTCAACAAGCAGAACCGATGTCTAATTTAAAGGAGGATTTTGTACGCAGAGTGGTTCCGGTCCGAGTGGACCTAAAGCAGTAAAGTGCACGCACCCGCTGAGAACTCCAGTACAACAAGAACTCCAGTACATCAGCTACTGTTCAGAAGAGCTTTGCAGATTGCCCACTGGATTTAAATACATCGAACTTCCAGTTCAGTTTCTGAAGCAGTAGTCTTATATACGAGTGGCCTCTCGATTTGTTTAGTTGTTTGTGGAACGAACTTCCCGTCCCTCTCCGAACCTCTCCCTCACTACCCATCTTCCGCCGTGGCCTGAAGACTCATCTCTTCAGACTATACCTAGATTAACCACCACCATGCTGTATATTTCACTCTTTAATTTAAACCCCCCCCCCCCCCCTTTTCATGTCACTTGTTACATGTTGCCCCATCCCAGCACCTTTTGGTAATTTGTATTTGTCCTAATACTGTAGCTTATTCTTCTGCCTAGTTGGCTTTGCAGAGGTTAGGTTAGAATAGTGTTCACTGTGTGAACTGTGTTCTTGGCTAGAAATAGCTGTACAAAATAAGTATTATACCTTTCTGAACTTGTGTTCAGCAGTTGCCTACGACCATGATATGCACTTTTTTGTACGTCGCTTTGGATAAAAGCGTCTGCGAAATAAATGTAATGTAAATGTAATGTAATGTAAATGTTTACGATATTTACTTTCCTGTCACAATGTGGCACCGGAGTGGCCCTTTTATTGTGTGATCAACATCTTAGAAGTGGCAGCACTTTTACTCTGAAGCCTTAAAAAAAAAAAAAAAAAAAGTGTCAGATAAGTGCTTCCAGCCGTTGGGGCGGGGGGGGGGGTGAGAAAGTGTCTCTTCCCACAGCCAGTCTCCGCGGCACTGGGAGAATCGATAGCAGGTGAAGATATCATCATCATCGCCCACGCTCTTCATCTCCCGATCGAGGCGTTTCCGCTGACTGGCTCCGTGTGCTTAGACATATCGGTCCAGACGAGTGCAGCGGGTTTATTACTGAGCTGAACCTATCGGATGCTTTTCTGCCATTTCAGCCTGGCGCTGTGGCTGGATTTGGGCTGGGTGAAGGGAGGGTGGGGCTGTAGAGGCGGAGTCTGGAGCACTGGATTTGGGCTTAAGAGGGCAGGGTGGGGCTGTGGAGGCAGATTCTCAGCTGAGCTAGGGGAGAGGAAGGACTGGATTTGGGTTTAAGAGGGTGAGGTGGGGCTGTAGAGGCGAAGTCTGGAGAGGAAGGACTGGGTTTAGGCTGAATATGGCAGGGTAGGGCAGGGACAGGAGGGATTGTGTACGGTACAGGACAATGCAGGGTGTCACTGCATGAGGCTCATTGATCATCTCCATTGTTCTGTCTTCGCATTAATTCCTCCTTGGAACACAGTGTTCTGCGGGATGGTAATATATATGCTTATGAGGAACTTCTATTAGTAAGAGTGGGGAAAGGAGATATGGAAGCTGGACTGCTTATGCCCAGAGATGATATGTGTGCGCTTGGTGCTGGGCAGCATGGCTGCACCTCAGGGTCCAGGCCCTGTCACCAGAACCCCCGCGACATCTGTCTTAAGTAGGGGGAATTATTTCAAGCTTAGGACAAACTCAGAGGTCTGGGACTCTGGGCTTCTACTGGGCCACAGACAGTCAGTGTGTATACTCCATAACATGATATTGCCATAGAGAAACTGTTAGATACTTTTCTCTTCTCTTCAGATCTTCTCTCTGTCTTTCAACCCCTTGAGAGAGCAAGGGGTGGAAAGACAGGAAAAGATGAAGATCATGTAGCATAGAATAAAAACACCTACCTTCATGTTTCCTGTGGGAGAGAAGGAGAGAGAAATAGAGAGCGAGAGTGAGAGAGGGAGATAGAAAGATAGAGAGAGAGAGAGACAGACAGACAGGCAGACAGGCAGAGTTGTTAGTCGGTTTTCCACTGAGCAGTGCACTTCACCTCCTGTGAACCCAAATCTGCCCACCATCAGCGTGTTAATATTCCGTCTTTTCCGATATATCACAGCTAGCCCGAGCGCTCGTTGGTAACAGCAGTAATGATGATGAGGATGGTCATTGTTATTGATGGAAGGTGATGGGGTATCGCTTTTCCCAGAGTTTATTACAAGCTCCAGAGTCTGGCATGACAAGAACTTGTAAACAATCTCCACAAACAACAACAGATGTATCTTCTTTCCCCAATTAGAATGTACACTGCCTGGCCAAAAAAAAAACGTCGCCGTTTGGATTTTTTTGGACAGTGCCCACTGTACAAAGCCTCTGGAGGCAGTGTTGTGATCTGGGGTTGCTTCAATTGGTCAGGTCTAGGCTCAGCAACGTCGTGCGTCTCAGTTTAATTAATCATGTTCTCATACAGTACAAAGACCAGCTCTGTGTCAATACTTGTGTGCATGAATCTTTAAAAATACATTTTGTATGACTTCCTTTTGATAATTCTCTTTTTAAAGTCAGTCTTTTGTTTAAAGAAAGAAGTGTAGTGTGCTAAATGACTTAAAGGAGTAGGAACAAAGTCTGTCTCTGGCTTGAAGTGTACATAAAGGAACAGCAAATGAACTATTGTCTCTGACTCAAAGGTTAGATAACTGTGAAGTAACATAGGATAGACTTTCATATTCTGCTTTGCTACTAAATGCTCTACCATCAAGGCTTCTAACAGGTCTCTTTCTCTCTCAGTTCAATTCAATTATTCTGAGAATGACAGCATGTGCGTGTGTGTGTGCGTGTGTGTGTGTGTGTGCATGTGCGTTTGTGTGTGTGTGTGATAAGAAGTCCTGGCAAATCGAAATGCCAGCCCTGCTTGTTTCAAATTTACATTTAATTATTTATTCACTTTGCTGACACCCAAAATCCAGTGGCTCACAGATAATAAAAATCTACATACCATGTTTTCTCCTCAGTGCAGTCAAATTTGGTACCAAATAAATAAGTTAATAAAATAACTTGAGATTCACGTTCACTTTCTGTTTGCGTCTTTATGTCACATATGTGAACACCTGGCATTTGAATTTCAGCCAACTGACTGCAAGACCAGCTCTTTCTCCCCCAAGCGAACACTCAATAGCCACAGGAAAAAAGTGACTCCTCATATTCCTAATATTAAGTTATTATCCTTTCTACTTTCTTTGTGACGGTCCACATTCTGCACTTGTTCGGGCCGAACTTGTTTCTGCGGTGGGGATCCATCGCCTCACCTGTGTCAGTTGATAAGTCCGTCGGCAGCACGGCGACTGGCGTCTCCATAGAAACATTGACTCTCCGCGACGGTAGTGCTTTTTACCGCGGAGACCGCTCGATCACACCAGACGAGCTAACGATGTCGGGGGGGGGTGGAGGGGTTGGGTGGAGGAGAGATATCCGGATGGGGAGTGTTGAAATAGGGAGGTAGAAGAGAAGTGTGACCGGTGAGCAATTGAGACAGCAGCGAGGCCCGATTCACGTCGATCCGATCTCCTCTCCCATGACGGACGGCGACAGAGCCGCCATTTGTACAGAAAACCACAGGGGGGAGATGTGTGGGGGGGGGGGGGGGCGCATTCGTCAGTGAATAATGGCTTACATAGCCGATAACATGCATCGCCATTTCCCAACGGCACATACACGATGGCTAATAACCGAATATACCATAGTCATGATGGACGGCAGTCTATTAAAAACATTTGCTTTTACTTTTGAAGCCATAATTGTTTAGCCTGAGTCATTTTAGCAGCCACCCAAGTTTGTCAGATTCACAACATTTTTAAAAAAAACATTATTATCCCTCTTTCTGATAACTACAGCAGAATGAGGTCAGTTTGCATGATCTCCCCCACCTCCGCAGATTCTGCTGATTTTAAACGTATTTATTTATTTGATGTTTTTACCGTTTCTTTGATCTGGTACTGGGGGCAGTTTCCTCTCCATGGCCTGAGGCGAGGCAGCGATTGGTTCAAAAGCAGAACCAAGCTGTGCCAGCGTTGCATCTGGGCTAGAGCCCCTCGCCACTGAGACTGGAAATAGTATTTACATTACATTACAGGCATTTAGCAGACGCTCTTATCCAGAGCGACTTACACGACTTTTACATACCATTTTACATTGTATCCATTTATACAGCTGGATATATACTGAAGCAATTTCGGTTAAGTACCTTGCTCAAGGGTACAACGGCAGTGTTCTACCGGGGAATCGAACCTACGACCTTTCGGTTACAAGCCCAGTTCCTTACCCACTGTGCTACACTTCGTATTTAATGGGTAATTGAGTTAATTAGCTTTCCCTGTATGGTGCGGAATTTAAAGTGCTGCACTGTTTGAAAAAAGAAATCTGAAACTTTATTTCTGTCCACTCGATCATCTTGTGATTATGAATTCTGCTGTATGGCATTTCTGGAGCCTGAATAATGTAAGAATTTAAAAAAATGTGCCGTGAGTGGATAAAGCGCAACCGTTCCCATTTAATGAGGAGTTCTCGGCCAAAATCGAGCATTTCACCATTTATGTGCGCCATTGTACGAGATTAGAATGAGACAGGTAATTTGTTCATTTGAAAGCAGTTAAAATATCTTTAAAAGACATGTACGGGACAGTGATGGGAAGTCGTTAAGCAGAGTAATCGCACTGTTCCTGATTTAAAAGCAAACGCCGGAGCTATTTTCTGTCTACGGTGCGGGAATTACCAGGTAACGTGAAAGAAGATGTGCAAAGGAAAACAATCGTTCTGATCAAAGTTCAGAATCTGAACAGACAGAAAGGGCAGCATTGCAGTGCCCCTGTGGTAAATATAAGAGCTGTGATCAATGTGGAAACGTAATGGTGTCAGATCCTCCGGTGAAATATAAATAACTTTAAATGACAACTTATTCGGGCGCGTAGACAGATTGTGAATGTGAGTCTGGGCATTTATTAGGAATGACAAGGTCTCTAGCAAACGATTCTCCCTCCTGGAACTGCAGTAATATATTTGAATGTAACCGGTTCAATTGAGCGTCCCCCATACTTATATTGAAAATACATTTTAGACAAGCTGAAGACGGTCCACTGAGAGCACTTTTTCTTTTTTAACCTTGTTTAGACCCTTTGTTTATTTCCGTGCATTTAGCACTTATCCAGAGCGACTTACACAACTTATCCAGAGCGACTTACACAACTTTTTTTTTTTCATAGCATTTACATTGCATCCATTTATGCAGCTGGATGTATACTGAAGCAATGCAGGTTAAGTACCTTGCTCAAGGGTACAACGACAGTGGTCCTACCCGGGAATTGAACCTGTGACCTTCAGGTAACAAGACGAGCTCCTTACCCATTACACCACACTGCCGCCCGGTGACAGCCGGAATGCTAACTGAAACCCCATGTTAGAAAGCCAAGTCAAAGGCGTGTACTTTCAGTTATATTTAAAACTCCCAGTCCCCTTCCAACCCACTTCAAATGAGCAATATAATATCTCTACACTTTGAGAGAAAGAAGGCAGGCTTGATTGGGTCTGTAGCTTTGGAGTTTTCTGCACCGCCTCCATTATAGCGGGCTTAATGGAAAGGTCAAGGAGTCAAATTCATTACAACTAGAGAAATTTGGGAGAATATATGCATGTGAAAAGGCAAAAATATTTCTGTAATATTGAATTACTGTTTACTTTTGCAGAAAGAGTGCATTGATTTTATTTATTTATTTTATTTTATTTCATTTTTTTGAGTTTGCTTATCATGACACCAATAAGTCTAACCCGGTCAGTGTGTTTTGAATAAGAGGCTGCCATGGGCAATAGCACTGTTATTAACAGTTCCCATGCTGCCAAGCCTTTGAATAGGGCTTACTGGGCAAATAGTAGAATATGTGCACTACGTTTATTTTAGTGGCCGATTCTCTCTTCATGATTAAGGATGAGGTATGCTGGTCCTTACTATTTTACGGTGGCTGTAGTGTGCTAGCATTGAAACAGTTTCTATGTTACAGGCATGGTGTGTGAGCTATTAGATTCTGATGTTGCCCCAAAAAGGGAAGACCTCGCGCATAAGCACATCTCTCTAGAAACGAAGAGCTGGGATGCCATGATGAGAATGTAAATTTTCTTTTTTTAAACCTTGGATGGACAATATATTCTATAGCTACCAACATGCAAACCACACACTCAAAGAAATCATCAAAACTGGCCTTAATAATCTGTTCCAATCAGCCATCTTGCTTACGTTGTTTTTCTACTGAAAACTGAATCGGTACCAATTCCTTCTAAAATGACGTTCAACTGCGCTCACATTGTAAACTGTCTATATTCATGAAGCAGTTAGCTGAGTTGATACAAACTGAATGGCCATTAACCAGAATGTTAAATGTTAAATATCAGCATTTTGTCCGTGTTCCTGAAAATGCAGGCTTGTATGGAACATGGAACAGCTGCGATGACCAGTAAACTGCCGGCGTATTCAAAAGCATTTTCAAAAATCAGGAAATCTCTGGCAGTGATTGCCCTGGCAGCTTTGCGTCTTTTCAGCCTCTACTCAGCCATCAGTGCGGAAGCTAATCCCGTCATTAGAGGACCTTTCAGCGGCTTGACATTTAGGGGATTTGTTCCGGAGATTGAGCAATCGTTTTTTTTTTTTTATCAGACTGGCGGCCACTGTTCTGTTCCGCACAGCTGTGGGGAGCGAGAAGGGAGTCGGGCGCGCGCGACGGAGGGGTGGAATCGGCAGATGTTCACGACGCTGCGCCGCAAAAACTCGTTCAAGTCGGTCTTCATATGCACAAGTGTGCGGAGCAGGAAAGGTCAAAGTAAAAAAAAAAAAACCTTCATTCCAAACCCTAATCTCCTCGCCTGCCAAGATGGATCAGTGTGTATCATTTTGAAATTTAATGAAACGTTGCTTTTGTCATTGCGATATAAATGACTTAACGTTCACCAAGCAGCTATTTGTTGGTGCTTTCAGACACTCTGCAACCAACTCAGTATGAATTTGTGAACTGGAACACAAATGTGGCTATTTGAAATTTATCACAGACTCAACATTCACATGTGATCGGAATTGTAAGGTTGGGAGAAATCCTGGATTCTGAGGGAGTTTTTACCTGGGGGGGGGGGGGGGGGGGGGGGGTTCTAAGGGAGTTGTTACCTGAGCTGCACTCTTGTTTGCCTCCCTGTCCTTCTCTGTGGCAGCTCTCACTGCCAATGCTAATCATATCTGAATTCTTCTAAGATCTGCTGCCTGCTCCATATTTCATGCACCAATGTCCCAGAATGGGGCCCGATCCAATATAATGCCTAAAATTACCATAAAGACTCAGCAAGCTGGAAATCAGCTGCACGTACCTTACCTGTCCTCAGGTGCCTCAGGTCTGCCCATAGACACACCTGTTCTCCTCATCCTCGTTGTTCTCCCAGGATGCATGTGTGTCTATATGAGTGTAGATGTAAAAAATGTACAAATGTGTGCGTGTGTATGCGTAGCGGACGTTCAGTGCTGTTATGAAAGTATTTGCCCCCTTCCTGATTTCCTCTATTATTGCATATCTGAGCGTAGTCAAATTTTTTCCCAAGTTCTATTTTTGTGAATACAATCTCTCGACATGAGCTGGCAGTGGCATCAGACTTATCCAGCATTCTGACGTCGGACATATCAGTATCAAGTCACGTTTCTGTCAATCAGCTCACCAGTTTCATTAGTCAGAAATTTCATCAGACTCCATATGACAACCCAGCCACTAAACTCAGCACTAGGTATCAGTGAAAAGTGCAGATCTAAACTGAGCAATTACAAATTATTTGCACAAGAATATATTTATTCAGCTGCATCTGGAATACAGCTGAATATATATATTTCAGATTCTTACATAAAGGGCAAAGCATAGCCCACTCTTTCAGCGCAGAAATAAATGTCTCCTCACTTCAAAATGTTTTCACTAAGCATTGCCCGTCAAAGACAACTGTTCAACAAATCTCTATAATCAAATTTAATTTGGAGCTTAATATCAACTTCACATTTACATTTAAACATATATAAAAATATATGACTATATTTCTTTGCATTTACAAGTTTTGATATTCTAATCGGCTGGAATCTAATTTTTTTTTTCCTTGTAATTTATTTAGCCTACTTAACTTTCTATGAAAATGTTACATACCTACTCTAATTTTTAAGATAACCATGCTTCTGATTAAAATTTAACCTCCTTATGCAACATTTTTCAATACTGCTGCATGTCCATGGTCCTGAGTATTCAGACTGAATACCAATTGTAAACATCACTGTCAGTCATCATCCATGCTCAATTAATGGTAATTACTTAATCAATGTACTGTGGAAAACTATGGTGGTACAGATGGGACAACTGTTTGAACATGGCTTGACAAAGAGACTATAGACGGCTCGTGCTGAGGCAGATGTACATGCAAGATGATGAGTTGGTTGCCCTAGCTACGGCCCTTCCTGCGAGACAATCTTGACTTTGAAAGCGTACTGATTCAGTCATGCTTTGTAGAAAGCTTCGATGACTAAGATGGCTCAATGTCACCAGGGAGCTTAGTCAAAGAACACCAACCAATCTCCCGGATTAAGGATGTCCAGACATTAATGTGTGAGGACAAAAACAGGCATGAAACTGCAGATCAGCGTGTTCCTATTCATCACTTTGATCAGGACTTACCTTATAACAGAAGCTTGGATCCAACCTCCAGCACATCAGGCACTTATTCAAAATGGAGTTGGGGGGGGGGGGGGGGGGCTTGTAGTCCTTGCAGAGACAGCCACTGGATCTTACTCAAAAACGTCATGCCCTCAAAGACCAGGGCATGAAGGCTGAATCTTTTTTCAAAACTCAGCTTCAGTTATGTCACATATGGTATGCTTGTTGTTTTAAAAACAAATTGAAACTGCACATTAACAAGGCATAACTGTAGACGGCTACATTAATGCACAATAATTTGTTGAGTGTCAGGACTTGGGATGGATCGCCTCCTTGCTAGATTTTGTTAGCCAGAGACAAACATGTAAGCATGAGATCATATAAACCATTTACCTGTGTTGTAGTAGCAGCACTCGTAGTATTTATTAGTAGTGGCTTCCTAGTCGGAATGTAGTAACATTGCTTTAGCTTCAGTAGAGTAGTAATTGAACTAGGAGTAGTAGTGGAAGGATCTTCAGCTTTAGTTGTAGCAGTAATAAAAGCAATCATTTTCCTAACGTTATTGGTCCCTCTCACTGGTTGCTAAGTGACATGTCTACAGAAGCCAGCGCAATTGGCATGTTTGATGTGGTCTACGGAGTTTCATTTTTACTGTGTCAGGTGCCAAATTTTATTCCAGGTGAGGAATCACAGGCTTTCTATTAATGGAGGATATGAGGCAGCGAGATAGGGAAGGGTTAAAATGTTTAAAGTTATGCATTTGCATAGATATTGCACCTTTTTTTTTTTTTACTATTGCAATTTTTATTAGGTTCAAAATCAACATTTCAATGCATAAGCCTGAGACCGACCATTCGCATACATCCTCCTCCATCCATCCATTCTGTGCATTCAAATGGTTATTAAGCCTGCATCCATGTTGACAGTATTTTTTCCCCAAACACGGCACCTTGAAATGCCAACATAATTCTTGTGACAAATTCTTAGCATGTAGTTGCTTTGCATACTCACAAAAACAGAATTGTTTATATTCAGAAAGACACCTCTGAAGGAAAAAAAAAAATATTTATGGATTTAATCTGCATACAAATCACTCCAGAAAAAAGATCCAAATGCGTTGGTTATTTTATATAAATTCATTCTTCACACTCTTCAAGTGTGATTAATATAATTTGTTTTAATAATGAATGCCAAAATAACAATCAAAATGGCTTTATATGCAGGCTGAAATGCAAGATTATACAAATCCTCCATTTCTGTTTAGTTGTGTGTGATATTCTTTCAGACTGACAGTTTTTAATCCCATAGTGCCCCTTCAACTCCCCCCCCCCACCACGCCCCCCACCCCCACCCCCAAACCCCCCAAGTGAGCCAGGACATCCAGCACAGCTCAAATTTAACTTGTGATTTTTTAAAAGCCTTTTTCTGCCCATCGGGAATCCCCAGTCCTATTCACCAGCTGCTCATTCGCTCATCGCTGAAATCCTATAAATTTAGGGGTGCGCAGACAAGCACATGCTCCCCCCTGAAATCACGCAATGACAGCACCGCTGCCTCTTTTCACAGCTGAGTCCAGTTTGAGAGACCCATTTGGACCCGATTTGTCAGACCAGGCAAAGTTTTACTAATGCTCAGCGGTCCAGTTTTGGTGCTCACTGTTGCCTCATCTTGCTGTTCTTAGGGGACAGGTGTGGAACCCAGCGTGGTCTACTGTAGCTGCTGTAGCACATCCACTCCATGGCTCTGCTCGCCACTACTGCAAACAGCAGAGCAGTTGTGGTGTTTGTGTTAGCTTTACATTACATTACATTTAGCAGGCTCTTATCCAGAGCAACTTACACAACTTTTACGTAGCATTTTACATTGTATCCAAGTATACAGCTGGACATATACTGAAGCAATTCAGGTTAAGTCAGGTACCTTGCTCAAGGGTACAAAGGCAGTGTTCTACCCAGGACTCGAACCTATGACCTTTCGGTTACAAGACCAGCTCCTTACCCACTGTGCTACACTGCCGCCAACAAGTCTGCCCATTGTCCTCTGATGTCTCTCATTAATGAGGTGCCTGTCCACAGAGCATGCCCCTCTCTGGATGTTTTTGTTTATCGCACCATTCTCTTAAATCTCTAAAAACTGGCATGCGTGAAAATTTCGGGAGGGCAGCTCGAAATCGTACCCAGAGTGCTGTGCAAAACCAGGCAGAAGCATTCATACACAATGAGCATAAATAATATTATATATTCAGTTATGGAAAATATATTCTGCCACTCAGTCCTCATTCTAATAAAGAATATTTGCAGATGCTTATGTGTAATATAGAGTTTGCGTCTGCGTTGTTGTTTGCGATGAGAAGATGCCGGAGCTCAGGAATAGTTTATAAATGATGCACTGTGTGCACAGGGGAAAGGTCACTAAGAGTCCCTCGCAGTAAAATGGAACTCAGGACATATTTACTGCTGCCTGAAATAATAATAGTGCCTGAAACAGGATGGAGCTCTTGCGTAGCAAAGCAGATTGCACACCACGGCTAAAATCACGCTGCATTTTTTTTGCCATTGTCAAGAAATGATGTTTATTTTGATGTTGAATAGTATTGAACCAATGTGTGGGGAGTGTGATTGGTCCAGAAGAAGACTGTATGAACTTCATCATTCTTTGTGATACTTTGTGTTATTTTGTAAAACAAGTAACAGGTTGACTATAACTCAATGGAAAGGCCTTTGGGCACAGGTGTGGTGTTCCAAGTGATACTACCTTAAAAGAAAGAGGTGATAAAGGCGAACAGGTGATTAAAAACAGAAGGGTTATTCATGTGTCCTCTCCTTTCTCACTCTAGTGAACAGTGTCTCATATTAGTACAGTTTTATTCCACAACCCCTCAGCCACTGTGTGTGCTCTGTCCGTGGTCCTGAAAATGCAGTTGGGCATTTTAGGTAGTTCCGGTACCAGTGCAGTTCCTCTCCATGTTACTTCGTGAATGGTGCACTAAAGCAGTGGCTGTCCATGGTCCTGAACAATAGCCCTGGTACTTTCATTAAAAATACATGCTTCATTAAAAATACATGGAGGTCTGCAACTCCCTGTGAGACAGAGAAAAGGTTTACAAATGAGAAAGGACGAGGCAGTGTCAAAACAGTGGCCGTCACAACCTGTCATATTGTACAGCCTGGCATATTAATATTTAAAATAATCTTTGAAAACATCTTTGGTAGTCATATGAACTTTTTTTTTTTTTTTTTAAATCTCATCCTGCAAAACCTCTCATTGTGTGTTTTATCTAAAGCATAGCAGGTGAATTTTGGGTTAATATCGGTGATTATAATATTGTTAATATTCCACTGCCGTCAGGCCGAGCGTGATGATTTTTTTTTTCGGTCCTGGCCTAGCTTTGACAGCAGATTGCCTTGCTATTCTGATTAGCATGCAAATGGAATCAATATTTAAAAAGAGGGAGAGGAGAGTGTATGAGATTAATGAAGGCCAGTCAAGAATTCCCAAAAGAAGCTCTCTCTCCTCCAGGACTCTCTTCAGGAACCCCCCCAAACAGACACTCTCTGTGTATCTCCTTGGTCTGGCTCTTATTTGAGAGAAACCTTGTCTGAGGAAAATAACTTATAAATAACATCCAGAATGCACACTCACACCTGCACACACACACACACACACAGACTTACAACTTACACTCATTCGCTCAGATGCTGGCGGTTAAAAAAAAAAATATATACATTTTGAAGATACTAAAAGTTTGACATTCTAAAGAAACGTGCTGCCTACCATGACAGCATCTGCATTACAGCCATGGTGGGAGATTCATTTCCTTAGAATGTCTCTTCCTTTTCTCCCCCCGTGTTTAAGGGGTGTGTCACACCTGCGCAGAGTTTGTTGTGATTTGTTTGCGGGGCGGACTACACAAACAGGGCGCTAATTACACACTGTGGTTTTATCACCAGCGTCTCGCGCTCACTCGCCAAATCGAAGTGGCACGGCGCTTATGCACTTGACCTTTTCCTCAACTTCACCGTTTGCTGACTTAGCTGGAAATGAACGTGACGCCGGCCAATTGTGTTTCTCTCCTCGAGGCTTCACTATTCCCCGATTTGCCTGGTGGATTTCACTACACGTACCTCGTGTGTCTGGGCTCCGCTCCGCGTTTTTTATCGCTTATGCCCCCTAGTGGTACGGGCCATTCGCTCCCTGGCGCTCGTTCACTATTTCCCCTTGAAAAGCTCACCATGGTCAAATGTCGCGTTGCCATGGAAATCCCGCATGCGAAAAACAGCACGCTGCTATTTTATTTTTTCTATCAACACAGTGTCTCATTTTGGGGCTAAATTATAGGTTTGGGGGATGAATTATTCATTTTTTAAATGCATTTTTATCGCATTTTATATTTTTATAGTGAAATACTTGAATTTTGCCCATTTTTAATATATGTAAGGGCAGAATTCCACAGTAGACTGTTTGGTCTACACCCCCAGTGTCCCAGAATTCCATTGGTCAGAACACAGCAGCCTCAGTGAATCAGATTTATTCCACCATTGAATAGATTGCATTTGAATCCGGGCCATTGTGTCACTAGTCCCTGAAAAACATTGAGAAGTAGAATTTGGTTATGCAAATGATTCCATAACCAATTCATACTACCCTGGCTGATATATTTTCATAACAACCAGAGGACACTGATATCTTTTTTTAAATAGTACGTTATACAGTAGGTGTATGTTTTCACTCAAATATGATCTTTAATATTTTAAAGTCATAGCCTAGATATTGGCTCCGGTTTCACAGTCAGGTGCAAATGCTTCTCAGACACTTTTATTATTTTAATGCCCTATTTCTGGATTTCAAAAAACCCCTTGCTAGGATTTGAAAAAGTCTGAAACTTTCAGCAAACATTGCCAGTTTCAGCTCATTTTTCATTGGCTTCCTCCGCTCCTAAAATTCAGGTCTTGACTACTGACATTTAAGGCCTGTCATGGTGGGGTTTGGTTTCTTGCTACTGTGTACCTTGGAGCTACCGACCCTAACGATCCCAAAGTAAGTCTCAATACAGTGGATTTCGGTCTTTCAGACACACAAAACTTATAAAGGGCACTCTTTTTGGTGACAGAACCTTCTCAGGAAACATACCACACCTTATTCGGACTTATTTACAAAAGGACATCAGAGATAATGAAATTATGAAATGGCATTGGCCAGCCTTTTTATTTATTTTTTTTGATCTGTGCATTTATTATTTTGTGAAGCTACGCGTTTGCCTCATAGTGATTGACGTGTGGCACAGACTTCCGCGTGATTGGCAGTAAATTCGCTGACAGTTTGACACCTCGGAGGCGAAGCCAACCCATTCCCTTCTGTTCTCCGATCCGCCGCTCTACGCCACGGTGTACCTCCGTACGCCCTTCGAGGGACGGGTCTGGAAGGCTGTCGTGTTGGTGCAGAGTCACTGACGGCAGTTAACATGCAGTCATTCCCCTGGAAAGACAGGTGACATCTGACAGCCTGAATAAAAGGAGCCTTGCCTGTTAAAAGAAAAAGGCAGCAAGAATTTTTTTTTTTCATTTATGTATTTACATTATATTCAAATTATAATCACCTTTTAGTATTGGTAGCCTCCCTGCACTAGGGGACCTGCTGGTGTAAGATTTAGCACAGTTCCACAGGCTGTAGCCATCCCACTCTAGGTGCAGCTACAGCCAGTTATGTTGTGCTTTGGACCTGCTGGCCTCAGTCAGGACTGAACCACACAGAGTCAGTTTTAGGATTCTGGTGGCCCTAAACGGGACTGAACTGGGGGAACCAATCGCAGACTGGGAAATCGACGCAAGAACATGTTGGCAAGGGAATTATTAACTGATATATGCTTCATTTTCTAAACCTAGCAGTTATAACTGTTAACACCCTTGTTAGACGTCCGGCATTCTGAATACCTAACACAAACACCTAAAAAAACACCTCACTTATGCAACTTACGTGAAATATAAATATATTTCATTTCATCTGGTAATTATTTTCAAAGATGTCAAGTTAAATTGTGGAATCTTTTGATAGGCAGAGCAAACTATTGGAAAAATGTACAACTCGCAAAATAATTAAAATGACTTTCCAAAAATACATGAAAAAAAGCCTTTAAACTTGAGTTGTGTGTCATATGAGTGGTTGTGGTCCGAAAAAACTGCATGGGGAGTTTATGCCAGTTGCTGGCTCCGAAACTATGGGGCTGCAAAAAGACATAAGGGCGCCAGCGTCTTAGCAGGATTTGTCACACAGATGTTTAAGTAAGGCACTCCCATAGTCAGTGGCACTCTAGTACTTCTCTATATTTCCCAATAATGTTTTACTCCAAACAGGTGCTGCACATCTCGCTTCAGCCAAATGATGTTCCTCTGTGCCGTAAGGGTTGGGGAGACAGCCAATGAGCACCAAGAGCCAGGAATCTGTTGGCATGGCTGTTGTGGCAATGGCCCATTTGTGTATTTGTATTCAATGTCAGCCTGGCTTAGTGGGCCTCACAGGCTTGTGTGCCTGTGTGTGTGTGTGTGTGTGTGTGGGTACGTGTGCGTGCAGGTGTGCATGTGTACCCGTGTGCGTGCGTTTGCGCGCAGTGTATGTACTCACTATGAACCTCAAAAAATTATATTGTTGTAGTTACATGCATAGAATAATAGAAAATATTTTATGCAGGGATTCAATCAGTGATAGAAAGGCACTGAAGAAGGGTGTAACAACAGTTCATAGTCTCTAAATAAGGAAGTGCATCATTAGGAAGAGGACAGGTCTGTCTTGCTACATGGACACTGACTGTTTAGATCAGGACTTCCTATTGTCCAATGTAAAGCTATACAGAAAAGAAAAAGGGGGGGGGGTAAAGAAAGAGCTATACAACGTGATAGCTGACATGGGAAAAAATGTCCATGAGTCAACATTTCACAAACTTGGCCTGCATGACAGGCAGGAAACCACAGGAAAGTAGGGTACCCAAAAAAAGGTTTAAAAAAAAAAAAGAAAGAAAAAAAAAGAATCCAACCCCCACAGTAATTTCCATGACAATCCACCAGCACAATAGCCCATTATATAAAACATTGCAGTGCACAGTCTGCATTACAGTGTCCAATTTGAGAAATAGAGAGAAAAAGAGAGTTGGAGAGAGAGAGAGTGAGAGAGGGAGGGAGGGAGAGAGAGAGAGAGAGATTTTCTACTGCCTGGCTTGGTTCTGAGATGACTGGCATTCAGGCACAAGAGATCCGTCATGCATTTTACATCACGATTTAATATGTCCAACCAGAAATAATGTAATATAAAACCCAAGGCCTCCAAGGTATTTATTTAATGTCAGACTTTACTGAACCAATAAAAACTTTCCCCTCACCCTTAGAAAATGGCACTGTTCCCTTGGGTACATGCTTTGTAGTTCAGTCGTCCACTTTTTAATCCAACCAGTTATGAATATTTCATGAAAAAATCATTATGTGATGAATGCAAATGAATCATTTCATACATAACATATGACAGGGTAGAGCTAACAATGTAAGGTAGAGTTTGGTATTTGTTTTGATAAATGTGGCCAAAAAATGAAATCACTCTCTGGTTCTGCAATGAAATGTATTCTATCTGCAATATATTCCACACACACACAGACAAAAATAATCAAAGGGATAGATCCACTAAGAATACTATTCAGAAGTTTGTGCTGCTTATTGTACAACTAACAGCTGTGAACAATATCATTTTCCATATTAATAATTAAATTGTTGATTCAAATCAAGTAACCACATATTTTGTTCAAATAGTTAGCAAATGCCTTTCATGAGTACAATAATGTCATGTTATAGCTACAAAACATGACATTTTTGCCAACTAATTAGCCGTCATAAAATATTTGTGAGTGAGAGAGTTTCATCTTTTCTGTTGCATTAGTTTCAGGTTGCAACAGAGAAGATGGCTGCGCCTTGTCTCAGTTGTCTGAGATTATTTTATTATTTATTATTATTTTTAATGCAAAAATGGGTCCGGGTTTCAAGTTATCTTGGAAAGTGCAAAAGAACGTAAAAAATTAAAAAGCTGGTTTTCTCTGCACCTTGAACAGGTACTGACTTAACATTATTTGGAAACTTAGCTGTAAATTACCTACCTGTACAAGAGATTTTAATTTGATGTACAAATAATGACTCAGGAACAAAAAAAGGAACCATTGTGCCACAGGAGATATTGTTTGAATGATCAGAATCTGACGTCTTCAATATTTCTTGGAGGAACTTACCATCCCAATTCATAGACTGGGACCATTTTGAAGAATTCATTGTCATCTTTTTCAGCAAGCAACGGGCAAAGCACAATTCGCTACTATAATGTACGTCAAACTATGTGCGTGTGCATGTGTGTGCGTGCACGATTGTGCCGGAAGCAGTGGGCGCGTGTGAGTGAGCGCAAGCATGTGGGCAGTTTTATGCACGTTCACCTGCGTGTGGGGTTGAGCCCCACAGACACGTGTTCAAGGAGAACCAAGGAACCAAGATGGAGCGGGGTTTGAAACTAGCTGGAGGTAGGGATAAAACTAACGCAGCGCGGTGGATGGCTTAGGGCCAACCATAAGAGAATGGTTAACACACGGAACGTTTATAATAATAACCATTGAAACACAACAATCAATAGCACACAATAATCATTAGCACATTTACGTAGATTCAGTCATAAATGTTGCTACGTTCAGTCTGTTGCTAATTATTCTACGATATATGCCCAGACTTAGGCCTACTTGAGTCCTTTGGATTGGTTCCGTTGTTGAAATGCTTTTTGTTTTCCAGAAATTGGTACGAAAAAGCGGAAGCCTTTTCCCCGTTTCTTCAGTTTCAAGACACGCAACTTGATCCTTGACACAGGCCGCTTGCCTCGTGAGACTTGCTCTGCAGGACTCGATCGCTGTGCGATTCTCTCCTGGTTCTTCTTCGACCACCTCTAATCGGGGTTCCTCCGGAGCGTCTCCTTCCTCCAACAACCGGGGGTAGGAGTATACGCGAGATACCCGGTTGCAGGCCTCCGCACGCCGGCTGCATGCGAGAGGGAGACGGGAGAAGGGTGGTGAGTACAGAGAGCGGAAATGGAACAGCAAATCCGACCTCGGTTTTTTACTGAAGGTTGTGTGTTTCAAATTTTACAGTAACCCAATTGATTGTTATAGTTTTTAGTCCTAAAACCCAGAAGTAAAATTGCATTTTTTAATCCGATTTCCAATGTTTGTTTCCCACTGGGAGATGATTTTCTGCCTAAAAAATAAGGTTTGTGGTTAATGTAAAAGGCGAAGAGAGTTTTTGTTCTACGAGATAAATTACTTCCAGTAATATATCAACCCTGTATTTCGAAACGGTTGTGCTCTTTTTTTAACCACAAGTGAATAGTTTGATTATAAATCGAAAATTGTGGAGTATAGATTTGTCCCAAACATTATGGAGCTCACTGTACATATGAAGTGGGAATATTAAGGAATAGCTGCCTGCATCTCAGGCCAGAAGCCCCCATAATACAACACACAAAAAAGTATTTCATTGTATTACAAAAATTAAACAAAGTCAGTCCTTGGTCCTATCCATGTTTCTTGTTATAGGCAATATTTTGTTCTGCTGAGGTCATTGACAACATGTTTAAGTTTTACCATTGCAATCATAACACCATCCAAAATTGACTCATTGCAATTTTTTACTCTTTGAACTAATGTTCCTTAAATGTTTTCAAAGACCAGCTGTCACACACAGCAATTAGTATCCTGCTGATTTCACAATTTGTCTATAATTTAATCAGTTGAAAATTGTAACCTCATTCTAAAGGAATTTCCTTAGAGCACATTACTGAAAATTAAATCATTAGTAGTCCTGACTGAGCACTGGGAGATGAAAATGGGCCCTGGATTTACTCTACATGGCCTGCATCACTATTTCATGTGATGTGGCTTAAGTGCAAAAAACAATCCCGCAGCAGACATTGAAAGTGATTAATTTAGAAAAATGAATCAACTTAAGAACAATTTAGGTGCAATTGTCAGATACCCAGTTTTACAGAAAATAAAAGGGACAAATATGTCATAAAGTAGATTAATTGTTTATGGTCATAGAACATCAATTTTTCCACTTAGAACACTGTGAATTCACTCTTCCGCTAATACAATTGGCTTTTCTTGTTCAGTCAACCAATGACCAGCCATTATTGCAATGGCTGTCATTCTCACATTACCCCTACATGGTAAATGGACTGCATTTATATAGCGCTTTTATCCAAAGCCTCTCATTCGCCAGAGCAGTTAGGAGTTAGGTGTCTTGCTCAAGGACACTTCGACACGCCCAGGGTTTGAACCAGCAACCCTCCAACTGCCAGACAGTCGGTCTTACCTCCTGAGCTATGTCGCCCCTACTGTGGTAAAGTTCAATAACTTTTTGGGGTAAGGCTCAATGTGTAAAAAGAGTTATTTTACACTGTGTCAAAGTGTAAAGTGTGATCAAATGATCTGCTTGTTTGAAATCTGCTGAGCTCCTTCAGGAACTGTTGTGTAGGGTTTGGTCTGTGTGCTGTGTGGAGAGAGCAGCATTCTACTGTGGGGCAGTATACATGGTTAAAGATGAAATTAGATACTCTTAGTACAGTGAGTTTGGATAGGTCTTGTGTTCTTTAAGATGAGAGAGACAGGGTATCAACGTCTGCTGTCTGTCCAGTAGGTTTTACAGATCGCCATTTAAAAGTTGTAGGAAGGTGCATTTAAAAGAGGTCAAAAGGTAGTTATTTATTGGAAACTGAATATTAAATTAAAATTACATGTTTGTGCCAAGTGTGAGAAATGTTGGCAGAAGTGGAAAGGGGGGGGTGGGGGGGAGAGAGAAATTTAGAAACTCTAATCCTTTTAGTGGGAGGTGGGTACAGTGCAGATTATAACCTTTTGCGGCCAGTACTCGGCTCTTAGTGGGACTAGTAACAGAGGGGCTGTGGGGGAGGAGCCTGAAAGGGGAATCTGGTGGAGGCGGAACTGATAAGACGCAAGAACACTGATCTGTTGTAGGCCCTTAATGTGGGGGGAAACAGAAACCTGGCGACTACTGTGAATTATGGGGTATAAGGGGGCTTTATTAGAGCCGGATTCTTTACTTTAAATGACATGAAAGCTCCTAGTGCGTTCTTTTGTTTGATTTGGAATGGAGGTGCAGTGAAAGGAGGTGTACTTTTTAAACCTTCCTGGTGGGAGGATAAAGTTGTGTGTTCCTACGGGGCGGAGGATGTGGACAATGGAGCAAGTTGCGGGGGCTTCGCAGAGAACTTCCCGAGCGGTCTCTGGAGAAATCAGCGGACCCGGACTCTGAGCCCAGTGTGCCGGAACTTACTGTACAGCGGCTGTGGGACGGATGTGTTTGGGCCAACGCCCCAGACACTGATGGACTGCCTGCTGATGCTTACTGGATGTTTTGGGGATGCATTGGACAGGATCTTTATGGGGTTGTGATGGAGCTTTTGAAGAAAGGGGGGCTTCCACAATGCTATCGCAAGGTAGTCCTCACAATGCTGCCAAAGAAATGGGACTTGTGTCTGTAAAAGTACCAGAGACTTTTGGCACTTATGTGCTGATTGTAAGATACTGCCCATAAATGTGTAGCAAATAGATTAAAGAAATGTTTATCTAGACTCAACATACACAAAAATCGAACATACTGTATTCCTGATCAAGATCAAGACAATCTGTTTCTGATAAGAGATGTATTAGACTTAGCAAATGTTCACAACCTGAACTTAGGACTTTCTTTTTCCATTGATCAGGAGAAGGATGTTAATCTTGTTGATCACTGATAGCTAGTGAAATTGTTAGAATCATTTGGGTTTGGGGATGGATTTTTTCAGGGGTGTGAGGTTGCTGTATTCCAGTGTGTCCTGCTGGGTAATGGTTGCGGGGTGGGGGTGGGGGGGGGCGTGCAGATCAGTAGGCTGATAGAGGTGCAGCAGGGCGTCAGACAAGGGTGATTATTAAGAGGTTAATATACCTATAAATTTGGCCATGAATTACCCTTTCTAGGATTTTTGATAACACTTAGTATGGACACAGATCTGTAGTTACCTTCTGTAGTTTTACCTTACTGTCTTTTTTTTTTTTAAGAGCAGTAGCTCTGGCTTTTTTTAAATTATTGGGGGACTTTTGATTGAGAAATTATAACAGATGTATTTATTAAAGACATTGTGCCAGAAGCGAAAGGTATGACGTAAGAACGCTGTCACCTTTTACGTGCTTTTCCTGGGAATGTTGCTGCCTTTGTTAACACCTGAGTTGTGGCGAAACATTTCTGCTAATCTTATGAGGGCTAACCTGGCAAAGTGGAGGAATGCCTTGCGTGGAAAATCGACTCCTGCTCCCGTTCACACACGCGCGACACCAAAAGGGAAAATTGCCAGATTTAGAAGATTTACAGGTTAAGATGCGTGTGTGAACAGGGCTCAGAGGGAAAGCTCCCCCAGCGTCGAGCGAATTCAGTCAGGGCCAAACATGGGGTAACGAGGGAGGCCCCAATCAGAACATCAAACAGCACATCAGAGAAGGGGGGGGGGGGTTTCTCTCTCATCCCCTCAACACTCTCTTAACATATTTTCTCCCTGATTCACGCCTGCTTTGATTAGTTCCATTAGCACACCTCTGGTTTGTGCCAGGTGGCTGCTGGGTGGTCTGGTGCACCATTGCCTTGAACAAAACCGATGCTCCTTAACTGTTTGAATTAAATGATGCCATTGTCCCCTCCCACCCACATCCCCACCGCCATTTTAATTTGGCTTGGCTATAAAAGACCCCATTAAAACATGAATGGAATAAGAAAAACAGTGCTTTAATGTCTTCAGTAATAGCCAAAACATCCGCTGCATCATAACCTCTGTCATTGTTGTTTCCAGGGAGCGAATTAAATATGAATCTACAAAAATACAATTCTTGTCTGAAAAATTATTCACAGGGCCATGTTAGTTGCTATACGCAACAGTCCTATTGCAACTTTTTTTTTTAAAAATGCAAAACAAGCAGCGTCTAATTTTTGGCTAGTTACCCGAGCCGTCCGACAGACACATTCGTTACAATCAGTCTGAAGCATGCTCAGCAATGCGCAGCTAATGAGCCAAATTGAGAAGTTGGGAAAAGTACCAGAAGACCTTTTGGATGCTTCTCTATTCTGGTTCAGTTTCTATGGCGGTGATTTTCTAAATAGGCACCAAAAGTCCATCATTCCTGTCGATGTACTCGCCACAGGAGACATATGTGTATGAAGAAGATATAGGCAGTTATGACAAATGGGCCTATTTGGAAGACTCTAGGCAAGCCTCTGTAGATATTGGATTGTCACAATCGCCTGAATTCATTTAAACAGTCAGTGGGTGTAATGGGCTACACAGGTTGAGAAGGAACATGAAATAGACAGAATGTCAAACTCAGAAATTATCAAAAATTAGAAAGTGTTTGAGTGACCACGAAACAGAAAAGAGCTGAGCAGCTGACTAATGTCATCTGAGATTTGACGGGTGTGTTTTTCACAGCAAATATTCCACTTGCAAAAACGAACTATCCTATTTTTACATGCATTTTAACTAGGCGTGGAATAAATGGCAGGGATATTTAGGATTATTTCAGGGGTGTTTTGCGCTTCTATCTGTTCCACCTGAACGCTGCAAAAATGCGCCCCCCCCCCCCCCCCCCCCCACCCACACCCACACACACACACACACACACACACACACACACACCTGCAGTTCTGTGAGCTGAAAGCCACACGTGACAGTGTGGGGACGTTTCTGTCCATCATCATCTGTGCCTGATTAGGGATAATGCATGTCCCTTACTGTGGAGGGGGTTATTATAGACTGACAAGAAGGTCCCTTTGACCTGAGGTGTGACTGAATCGCAGGTGAAAAAGCTGCCCTAGATTAACTGTAGCACTGTGGTTTTGTCACGTGGAGGTACTTAACGTCTTTCTTTAAATTTATGAAACGTTCACATTACACAGAGCTGGGAAACAGCAGGTTTTGCAGAAGCCAGTCGTTCTCTTGTGGCCTTTGCTAGTTAGTTTCTGACTATGGTGAGAACTATAGTCAGTGTGCTAACTGAAAAGACACTTCACATTATATTCCAAATTTGTAAGAGAGAGAAGAGTTTCATTTTGAAATTGAGAAAGAAAAGAGAATTACACTAATCTGCATGATATTCATATTTCAGAAGAGACGCCACAATCCCTAATACAGAAGGCAGCGTGTGTGTGTGATCTTTTTATCTTGCGAACGCAAACACATCTGATTTCCTGTTGCCGTGGTTTCTACGTCCAAGCATCCTGTTAATTTAGCAACCGTATGCGTACGGCAGCCAGTGCATATTTTCATATTATGCTAATTTCTGAATACATTAGAGCTGTTCGGCGTGAAGTAATTATTTTTCTGCCCCGTAATTAGGGTAAACGAACCCCTGCGCCCGTTCTCATTTCAGCTCAATTACCGACGTGTCCTGCCCGCTTAATTCTTCTCTGTAATTTAAAATGTGAATTCACTTCTTTTGATATTTCATTTAAGAGCTAGCACCACCTGCTTTCTGTGATTTCCCGATGTTCTGTCTGTGCCCCGGTTTGACTGACTGACTGACTGGTTGCGTGATTGTTTTCTGTGCGTCGTGTTAGAGGTGCACCCAGAACTTTATGGCATTTTTTCAAACGAGAGGCATCAGGTAAAGTGTGATTTTCAATGAGAAAACTAAATCGGGTGTTCTGTGCTTTTAATGCGAGTGCCACGCAGTGTGCATTGCTTCCTGGTCTGCTGTATTCCCGGCAAAACCTTTATTTCTAATTACTTTTCACATTTCTAACGCAAGCCAACAGCACTGAAAAGGTCATAATGATGAAGGTGTGATTCATAACGTGCGTGAACACAGCCAACAGAACTTCTGCTGCTATCGCCACCCCATCCGACTCAGTCGAATGCCGCTCGGAAAATAATTTAAAGTGATATTTGGTGCAATCGTGTGTTTCCAGGATCATAGTGGTAATCTCCATATGAGGTCTATCCATATTGAAAGGAGGCCAAGCAAAAATAGCAAAAGTGTCTCTACACAGGATTTTACGGGTTCATATTAAACTTGGTAAATTGCTTTTTTTTTTTTTTTTGCGCTCCTCCCTTCAAAATACAATCACAAACGTTGACATTTTCTGACTTGTGTCCTTTGTCATCTCGGGTCTCCGAAGAAGATGACTGTTCATTGTAATAAAATGCTTATGGGGGATAAGAAAGGAGATGGAAATCAGGCTTTTCATTATACTCCAGGTCATTTGATGGATGGGCTCAAAGTTGCCTTGTTCAGTTGATTAGATTTTGCACCAGCCCTGCTCTCCAAACTCACACATACACGCACACACACACACACTGATGCACGCACACACACACACACACACACACACACACACACACTGATGCACGCACACACACATTCACACACACACACACACACACACTGATGCACGCACACACACATTCTCACACACACACACACACACACACACACTGATGCACACACGCGCCCGCACACACACACACACACACACACACACACACACACACAGATGCATGCATGCGCCTGCACACACACACACACACACACACACACACACACAGACATGCACTGACGCGCACACATACACACACACTGACGCACACAAACACACACACACACACATGCACTCACACTCACTCATAGATACAGGCACGCACGCACGCACACACACACACACACACCAACAGTACATTTTAGAGTATGTATCCTGCTTTACGGAGAGAAGAGAAAGGTTAATAGAGTTTCTCCCGTTGAATTAAACAGGATGTGAAATCTCGACAATTATCATTTTCTTAACAGTCTTGGCTAAGTCTGGAACAGATAGCAGTATTTAAAAAAGGGAAGAGTTCATGAAAATGTGACAGAATCTTAAACTGAATAAAATATAGATGGGTTTCTGTACAGAAGACTGGCTGCTGTGATTCATATTCATGCTCTAAAGTACATGGATATGACACAGTATGTGCTGTATATTGGAGGATCTTTGCACAAAGATTTTTTTAGCTACTCATTAAAAACTGCACGAACATGTAACTACACACTACGCGATTTTATTCTCTGTGAGTCGGTGGGTGGCATAAAGTTTCAGTGATATTAACATAAAGGTGGTTATAATGCCAGTAGCCTTGTAGACCTGAAGGTGCTTCCTGCTTCCATAGCAATGAAGATGTGGTTTCTGTCTTATCCCTCAGGTATTTTTGGTGGTTTTTGGCACTTGTGGTTGTGGAAATGGATATAGATTTGGTTCTGTGCTCCCCCTCCCCCTTCATGATGTCCAGCTCTACTCAATTAGAACTGACTTGACAGGATAACCTTACCTGATCAGAATTAGCCCATAGGTTGTGTTTTGGCCAATTAGAAAAATGAGGGAAATTGTGTTTTAAACAATCATTGCCTAATTAGAAATAAGCAAATGGGTCTTTGTAGAACATTAGAAAAATGTTCCCATTGACCCCTGTCTCACAGAACATGTATTATGGAAAAACAGTGAAAATTACCAGCAAATATGAGTTCTTTTTATTTTTATTTATTTTTACTAGGATTGATTATGAAACTAAAAATAAAAGTTATTTCAAAAGAACTCCAGTTTTTTAGAAGAAAGGCTAATGTTCCATAGAAATGTTTCATGTGTTGTGATTGTCAGTATACCAGAGGATGCTTTGCTTTGAGTAGAAGTGCACTGCTTTATGGTAGTGCAGCTTTGTAACAGCAGGAACAAGAAAAAAAAATACAGAAAAATATATATTCTCAAAAACTGCAAAATGTGGCGAAGAAACTTTTTTGGTCGTAAATAAGGCATTGGTGACTATACTCAGGATACTGAGTTGTTAATAAAGTATATATCATCTGCAAGTCATACAAGTAATCTTGGAATAAACATCAGGGAAGCAAATAAATATTGCACTATATTTCACATTCAACGAAGATGGTGTAGTGAAACATGTAGTGTTCAGCAGATACAGAAACAGAGTTTTACGGCTGGCTTATTTAGAGGCTGGGAACAACTGAGTAAGATTCCACAAAATATGAGATATCCTCAACCCACCCTATGGACCAGCATGCATGCATTCATATGGCCGATATGAATGAATATATAATGCTAATAATGCCATACCTTCAAATAAGATTTAAGTAAGGCGCACATCCAGGACATGGTGAATATTCTTATAATCCTCTTGCATGTCATACCGCTTGCATTTTGGGCAGCAGTGTAGTATAATGGGTAAGGAGCTGTGCTTGTAACCTAAATCACAGGTTCAATTCCCAGGTAGGACACTGCTGTTGTGCCCTCGAGCAGGGTACTTAACCTGCATTGCTTCAGTATATATCACAGCTGTATAAACAGATGCAAAGTAAATGCTATGTAAAAATTGTGTAAGTCACTCTGGATAAAATTCCTCTAAGGTAATGCATTTCCTGTGAGGACAGACATGGCAGCAGCTCAGATCTGATCATGCCTCATGGTCCGACATGGAACAGAAAGATTCTGCCCATGCAGGTCAGGCTGACAGATGGCTCAGTGACCTCAGACACAAGCTCCAGTTAATGCAGCTTATTTTTCACTGCTAATTACAGTCTTCCTTTGCCCCACAGTCAACATCAGAAACCTCTCATGAATTCTGCCAGAGGCCTGAGAGGGACAATACCATATTGAAGGTCTGCAGCTGTAAGTAGAACTGACACACTGTGCTGACGCTGCTACTGTACTGCTTATGCCATACAGCCACTACAGATGATTCAGAATGCCGCTGCCCGACTCATCTACAACCTTCCCAAAATCTCCCATGTCACTCCTCTGCTGCGATCACTCCACTGGCTACCGGTCGCTGCCACAATCCAGTTCAAAGCCCTGACCCTTGCCTACGCTGCAGCCAACAGGACAGCCCCCATCTACTTGCAGGACATTCGATTCTATGTGCCTGCTCGACCACTCCGCTCTGCGGCAGCAGGGCGCCTTGTAACCCCTCCCACCCGCCCAAAGGGATCACAGAGCTTCTCCACCTTAGCTCCCCAGTGGTGGAACGAACTCCCCGTCCCTCTCCGAACCTCCCCTTCACTACCCATCTTCCGCCGTGGACTGAAGACTCATCTCTTCAGACTACACCTAGACTAATCACCACCACTCTGTATATTTCATAAATCCCCCCCCCCCTTTTTTCATGACACTTGTTACATGTTGCCCCATCCCATCACTTTTTGGTAATTTGTATTTGTCCTAATACTGTAGCTTATTATTCTGCCTAGTTGGCTTTGCAGAGGTTAGGTCTGAATAGCGTTCACTGTGAGAACTAAACTGTGTTCTTGGCTAGAAATAGCTGTACAAAATAAGTATTGTACCTTACTGAACCTGTGTTTAGCAGTTGTCTATGACCATGAAATGCACTTTTTGTAAGTCGCTTTGGATAAAAGTGTCTGCCAAATAAATGTGATTGTAATGTAATGTACTGTATATATTGTGTGTCAGTTGAGCTGTCCATGGTGCTGATGGGACATGATGCTATCCATGGTTCTGAACAGACATGATACGTGGTGCTGTCCATGGTGCTGAAGAGGACTAGTGTTATCAATGGGACTGAACCCCACGGTGCTGCGGTGTCATCTGTCCAAATAATCAAGACACACGTTTATTCATTTTCTTTAAAACGGCAGGGGATCGTAAAATTGGCAGATCAATTCTTTGGACGAATGCTCACTTGGCCTTTATAGAACTCCAGCCCAGGCACCACAGATTTCAGGCCACACAATTTCCTGCTTCCTGGATTTCTTTTCGGTCCTTGAGTATAATACTGATCCTTATCAGCATAGGGTTGGACCCTGTGATGAGATATATTAGAGTACGTCATTGTGCAAGATGGAGTACCCCAGTGTCTCTTGACACTTTACCGAACCTGTCCTCCTAGTGCCCCCCTCAGGAACCTACAATAGTCCTGTCCCTGTCCAACAAAGAGCCACCAGAAGGGATATAGAGAGGGGGGGTTGGGCGCATTACTGAGGAATTTTACTCTTTTCCTCCACATTCTGTCATTCCATCTGAACAGTATCTCTTACAATCCTAAACTGGAAACCAAACGTGTGAGAGCTTTTCCCAAAAAAGGTGCTGCACTTGCCCTTACGATTTCCTACATAACTTGATGCACCTCTGCATGTCTGATATACAGGTTTCATTATTGCTCTTACTTCTATTGGCCATTTGTTAGCTGATACAACAGGCAAAGTCATACACATACTGTCTCTGCTGCTTACCATCAATATATTTTTTATTATTATGTGTAATGCTCCCTGGATAAGGGCACGTACTAATTCATATTAACAAGCATACTTATACAGCCTGTTATTAATGTCAGTTTTAAGGATGCAAATGGATGCAGTATGCATACCGCTCAAGTATTATTTGTTGTGGTGAAAATAATAGATCCCGTCAGTTTTAAAAAATTAATAAAACATACTCTCACGCATTTAAATGTGGATCAGGTTCTTCTTTTAAGACTGGCTTAGCCTCAGAGTGTATATGTTCCAGAACATTCCGGAACAATCGATGAGAGCACGCTTTCTGTGTGATTTGAGAGCTGTGCTTCTCACGTGTGGTCCTGCTTTTTCTGGGTGTCTGAGTACTTGGTTTGTCCCTAATCTGTGTGAGCATCCATACAGTGTCCATACAGCCTGTGCACAATTCTGTGTTTGAAACACTGATAAACAGCTTCTCTGCCCTGTTCTAGACCTCTTCTTTTTTTGGTAGGTTGACCTACAAGTGAGTTTTTTTGTATAATGTAAACATTGTGACATTGTAAAAAATTGTATCTGTTATGATCATAAATTGCAATTATTACACAGATTGCTCTTCTCCCTGGCAGCTGACAATGTATAAAAAAATATAAAACAAACTCATTCTTTACTCAAGTGATCTGAAGGAGTTTGGAGATGCATGCATTCAATTTGCCTTGACACGAGTGCACCTACTTGAATTAAACCAGGAACAGTGACTCAACCTTGTTTCAGGCTACATATTCCATTGTCCTTATTAGCGATGACCGGGAAACCAATGAGCTTCAAAAAGGTCTTTATACATCCAAGGTCCTTTGAAAGGAACAGGGATGAAAGAGAATGTATTAGCAAGGTGCCTCTCTGTATGTTTGCCCTCAACCTGGATGTTTTTCCCCTCATCAAGAAGCACTATGTATTATATATGAACATTGTTGGCTTACAGCCCCTTGTTAGCACCTTCTGAGAGCGTCACCTAGCAGCGGGTACCATGGTGACAGGCCCCATCTAAAGAGCATCCGCTTCAGAGGTGTGACAATAAACGGCTTCAGGTCAGAGGTTGGCTCCGGGTTATTTGTGTTTGGCTCGTTGGGGATAATTAGAAAGGGGTGGGAAAGCCGAAAAAACCCAAAAACTCTGGATTAATTCAGCTGGCAGGTGTTCCCCTCTGAATGGAGAGGCAAAGATAAACCTTGTTGGGGGGTAGGGGGGTGGAGGGGGGAGAGCATCAAACATAGAAGAGAATAACAAATGAGAAACGGGATGCTGGGCCCTCAGCCTACAAATGAGGAGCAGAGAATGTGAGCGAGCCTCAAACCTTGCACCTTGTGTTTATCCTAACCCGCATTTACACCCCTTTCCCCTTTTTTTTGGAATGCTCAGGTGCACCTGTGAGCCGTGCTCAGTGCTCAGCCGTGCTCACCCCCTCCTCCGCTGGGACGTCCCGAGAGCACAGGCTCCAGTCGCCCTTTCCGAAGCGAGTTCCCCTGTCAGCCAGCTCTCATTATCGCTCGCGGTCCAGCCAAATTCGGTTGAGGGCCACCTTTCGTTTTCAGGTGGCAAAAGCAGGGTCCAGCAGTATCGCAGTTTCTTCACTCCGGTTTTGACTTGAGAAGAATGTATGCATCCCCATGGGTAGGTCAAAATCATTTATAGCATTCTTTTAATACTCTGTTGGTTGTGAAGAGCATCACATTGTTGGGTACATGTCTCTTGAGTGAGTGCTGCAGAGGCTACTCCTGTTAAAAAAAACAATGGGATCTGGAGTAGTGTGCAACTAAAACATACCAGATGAGACCAGGGCAAAGGATCACAGAGCAATAATCCATCATCAGTATCCACATGCATATTCAATACATTTATTTTAGGAATTATGTCTAATCTATGATTATGAATTAAATATCTAACAATATTAAACTATCAAAACATTGCTGGGCTATAGCAGGTACCTAACTGTCAGGGGTTGCTGGTGCGAAATGCATCAGTGTCATCCCACTGACTCTCACCCTCCCTCCCTGGCCAATCCTGTCCAGCCCACAGTCAGCGCTGCCCATCAGGATTGGGTACCAGACCATCAGGCACATCCACACGGTGCAGGACAAGCCAGCCAGGAGGCCTCTTCCTGCCGAGACTGCTTTCATCAGACCACACCCACTGCAGTTCTCCCGTTCTCAACCGCACACCACACCAAATCGCCAGGGCTTAATGATGGATGTTTTTCATCCATCCATTATCTATACCCGCTTATCCTGAGCAGGGGGGTGCTGGAGCTTATCCCAGCGTGCATTGGGAGGTAGGCAGGAATACACCCACTGCAGTTCTGTTCTCAACTCCACACCACACCAAATCGCCAGGCTTTAATGATGGATGTTTTTCATGTGACCTACAATTGGACATAGGTCACCTCTCTCTATATTGTATTTTTTTTTTTTTTTGTGATGTCAATTAGCATAACACGAACTGACAGATGTTCCCAAAGTGAGAAAACGTGCCCAATCGTGAATCCTGAGTGTTTTTTTTTTTTAATGTGACGGGACTCGAGATGACATCGTATCGCTTGATAGACGAGATCAAAATGATGAGCTCCGGGGAGCTTGTGCTGCCGTTCCTCTTTCTTTATTGCCACAGCTAATTAAGACGGAGTGCATGGTCTGTGCCACTTAAGGCTGTGACCAAACACCCAATCAAATCTTCACTGAGGAGAGTGTGCGTCACTAACTGCATCAAAGCCTCCGATCATTGAATAACCACAGAATTAATACCTCAGATATTATGTTTCCTTTATGTTTTACATTTCGGTTTGTCGCCCTACATTGCAGCTCTTATATTACTGTGCAGTTATTAATTTTCTTGTCCCTTTTTGTTTTTTTTTTTTACATTTCTGCAGATGGAGGAACTGGAAGTACCAGCATTCAGCCTTGAGTCCAGGACCCCAGCCCTGCTCCAACACCAACACCATGGGAGAAGCCTTCCACCATCCCACTCTCCTTCCCATGACTCCTGCTGAGAACTCATGTGATACAGACACATTACATTTTTCAGAATTACTCCTTTATTTAAGCAGGGTAGTCACATTGAGATTGACATCTCGTTTGCAAAGCTCAAACGTGGCATTACAAGTCTCAGGAGGTTGGGTGGGTGACTGATTGCTCAAACCAAAGTGTCGAGTTTGAAATCAAACTTCGAACAATATAGAAACACAATAATGTGATTCAGATGTACAAATGCCGCAGCGTTAATGGATTCGTTCAACTGCTGATCCACAACTGCCAAAGCTTTAATAAACCTTGATTGCATTTCCTGCTTTGCAGAATCTGGATTAATGGCATTACGATTTTCCTTTAGTAAGCATTTTGTCATCTAAAAATGACAAATGCTAAAGGTAAAGATAAATTGATTTTATATGGAGATGGCTTTTATTGATCCCCTTTCGTGTATGAGTATCATAATTATCATATCACCTCAGATTCTTTGCTTCCTGGATAGAATCTCATGCACCACAGATGCTCTATAGAAACCAGATTGTCAGCTCCTGTGTTCCGTCTATCTCCTCTACGATGTCTTGGCCGGTAACAGGAGTCCCTGGTACTGATTACAGTTGCATCATTGGAGTGGGTCTCGCCCCTTGGTGTGACAGATAATAGAGAAGGTGGGATTTGCTCATGTGTGGATTTGAAGGTGTTTAATGAAGCTATTGTAGCAGACAGATTTTTATGTAATTTTACATAAGGAACTGGTCTTGTAACCTGAAGGTCACAGGTTTGATTCCCGGGTAGGACACTGCCGTTGTACCCTTAAGCAAGCTACTTCACCTGCATTGCTTCAGTATATATCCAGAAGTATAAATGGATGCAATGTAAATGCTATGTGAAAAGTTGTGTAAGTCGCTCTGGATAAGAGCGTCTGCTAAATTTATGTAATGTAATGATTTTTTTTCTCCATCAGAATGACAAAATGACTGCAGATTTGCACATTTTTTCACATTTTGGACATAAGACTATGGTGTTTTGATGATTTTGCACTAAAAGACATTTCATCACACATCCGGGTTTATTAATTTACTTCAACATGATTTTATATGCATCTGACTGAAAAAATTATGAGCATTTTTTGGATTAATTTATTTCTCTATTCTCTTATGTATTGTATGTTTCTGGTTTTGTATTAAAGAAATATGTAATGATAAATGTCTTGAAACCCATTGCTATTAATTTGCTTCAAAATGGTTGTTGAATAAAGGATTGTTTCGCACTTCATTTCAAAATAAGACATTTCAATTTTTTACATGATAAAAAATCAAATTCTGTCAAATTATGTTTGGCACCTGGTTGTATTTTTTCCACATTTTGGATTATAGTCATATGTGATTTGTAGTTTTTGTTCTTTTTGAATAAACTAGATTGTGCATGCATCTGGATGAAAAAATGACATGATCAGAATTTTAGCAATTGTATTTTTTTATTTTGCAAAGAAAGGTATTTCCGAATAAAATCCTTAGAACAATTTGTATTCTTTTATTTCATTATAGTTGTTAAATAGACATGATGTGCATGCATTAGAATGAAATATTCACATTTATAAATTGAGATTTTATTCACATTTTGGGAATTAGTCTAATTTAATTTGCTGAATTTATAATCAAGTTTTAATAACCATTTCTATTAAATTTATTCCACAATGGTTGCTAATACCATGGTTGTGAATGTATCTGGATGAAAAAAACATTTAGAATTGTAACAATATTCCCATTTTGGATATAAAAGACTATAGGCTTGTGTATTTTTTGATTTTGCACTGAAACAGATTTCATAATAAAAGTCTTAAAATCCGTTTTTATTCTTTTATATCATAATGGTTGCTGAATATACGTCATTATGCATGCATTAGAATAAAAAAAATTACATATTAATTTTTTTCACATTTCAGACAAGACTATAGGCTTATTTATTAATTTATTTTGCACTGAAAGAAATTTCATAAAAATCTTAACCATTTTTATTCTTTTATATCGTTGAATATACACGATTATGCATGCATTAGAATGAAATAAATTCATAAATGTTCACAATTTTTTCAGTTTTGACATAAGACTATAGGCTTATGTATTTTATTGATTTTGCACTGAAAGAGAAATTTCATAATGAAAGTCTTTAAAATCATTTTTATTCTTTTATATCATAATGGTTGATGAAAGCATGTGATTATGCATGCCTTAAAATGAAATAATTACATATTTAAAATGATCACATATTTCTAACATTTCAGACATAAGAATATAGGCTTATGTATTTTCTTGATTTTGCACTGAAATAAATTTCATAATGAAAGTCTTTCAATCATTTTTATTCTTTTATATCATAATGGTTGCTGAATATATGTCATTATGCATGCATTAGAATAAAAAAATTACATATTAAAATTTTTCACATTTCAGACAAGACTATAGGCTTATTTATTAATTTATTTTGCACCGAAAGAGAAATTTCATAAAAATCTCAAACATTTTTATTCTTTTATATCATAGTCGTTGTTGAATATACACGATCATGCATGCATTAGAACGAAATAATTACATATTTAAAATGTTCACAATTTTTTCAGTTTTGACATAAGACTATAGGCTTATGTATTTTATTGATTTTGCATTGAAAGAGAAATTTCATAATGAAAGTCTTTAAAATCATTTTCATTCTTTTATATCATAATGGTTGCTGAATATACGTTATTACACATGCATTAGAATAAAAAAAATACATATTTAAAATTTTCGCAATTTCTTCACGTTTCAGATGTAGAACTATAGGCTTATGTATATTATTGATTTTGCACAAAAATATAAATTTCATAATAAAAGTCCTAAAATAATTTTTAATTTTAATATCATAATGGTTGCTGAATATGCATGATTACGCATGCATTAAAATTAAGAAATTACTATATTTAAAATTTCCACAATTTTTTACATTTCACATAATACTATAGGCTGATGTATTTTATTGATTTTGCACTGAAAGAGAAATGTCATAATAAAAGTCTTAAAAATCATTTTTATTCTTTTATATCATAATGGTTGATGAAAGCATGTGATTATGCATGCCTTAAAATGAAATAATTACATATTTAAAATGATCACATATTTCTAACATTTCAGACATAAGAATATAGGCTTATGTATTTTCTTGATTTTGCACTGAAATAAATTTCATAATGAAAGTCTTTCAATCATTTTTATTCTTTTATATCATAATGGTTGCTGAATATATGTCATTATGCATGCATTAGAATAAAAAAATTACATATTAAAATTTTTCACATTTCAGACAAGACTATAGGCTTATTTATTAATTTATTTTGCACCGAAAGAGAAATTTCATAAAAATCTCAAACATTTTTATTCTTTTATATCATAGTCGTTGTTGAATATACACGATTATGCATGCATTAGAACGAAATAATTACATATTTAAAATGTTCACAATTTTTTCAGTTTTGACATAAGACTATAGGCTTATGTATTTTATTGATTTTGCATTGAAAGAGAAATTTCATAATGAAAGTCTTTAAAATCATTTTCATTCTTTTATATCATAATGGTTGCTGAATATACGTTATTACACATGCATTAGAATAAAAAAAATACATATTTAAAATTTTCGCAATTTCTTCACGTTTCAGATGTAGAACTATAGGCTTATGTATATTATTGATTTTGCACAAAAATATAAATTTCATAATAAAAGTCCTAAAATAATTTTTAATTTTAATATCATAATGGTTGCTGAATATGCATGATTACGCATGCATTAAAATTAAGAAATTATTATATTTAAAATTTCCACAATTTTTTACATTTCACATAATACTATAGGCTGATGTATTTTATTGATTTTGCACTGAAAGAGAAATGTCATAATAAAAGTCTTAAAAATCATTTTTATTCTTTTATATCACAATTATTGCTGAATACATGTGATTACGCATGCTATAGAATAAAAAAAATACATATTAAAAATTTTCACATTTCACACAAGACTATAGGCTTATGAATTTTCTTTATTTTGCACTGAAAGAGAAATTTCATAATGAAAGTCTTTAAAATCATTTTTATTCTTTTATATCATAATGGTTGCTGAATATGCGTGATTACGCATGCATTAAAATTAAGAAATTACTATATTTAAAATTTTCACAATTTTTTTTACATTTCACACATTAGACTATAGGCTTAAGTATTTTATTGATTTTGCACTGAAAGAGAAATGTCATAATAAAAGTCTTAAAAATCATTGTTATTCTTTTATATCACAATTATTGCTGAATACATGTGATTACGCATGCTATAGAATAAAAAAAATACATATTAAAAATTTTCACATTTTCTCACATTTCACACAAGACTATAGGCTTATGAATTTTCTTTATTTTGCACTGAAAGAGAAATTTCATAATGAAAGTCTTTAAAATCATTTTTATTCTTTTATATCATAATGGTTGCTGAATATATGTTATTACGTATGCATTAGAATTTAAAAATTACATATTTAAAATTTTCACTTTTTTTTACATTTCACACATAAGACTGTAGGCTTATGTATTTTATTGATTTTGCACAGAAAGATAAATGTCATAATAAAAGTCTTAAAAATCATTTTTATTCTTTTATATCATAATGGTTGCTGAATATGCCTGATTACGCATGCATTAGAATTAAGAAATTACTATATTTAAAATTTTCACAATTTTTTTACATTTCACACATAAGACTATAGGCTTATGTATTTTATTGATTTTGCAATGAAAGAGAAATTTCTTAATAAAAGTCTTAAAAATCATTGTTATTCTTTTATATCACAATTATTGCTGAATACATGTGATTACGTATGCTATAGAATAAAAAAAATACATATTAAAAATTTTCACATTTTCTCACATTTCACACTTAAGACTATAGGCTTATGAATTTTCTTTATTTTGCACTAAAAGAGAAATTTCATAATGAAAGTCTTTAAAATCATTTTTATTCTTTTATATCATAATGGTTGCTGAATATACGTGATTACGCATGCATTAGAATTTAAAAATTACATATTTAAAATTTTCACATTTTTTTTCACGTTTCAGACATAAGACTATAGGCTTATGTATATTATTGATTTTGCACAGAAATATAAATTTCATAGTAAAAGTCCTAAAAATAATAATTTAAAAAAAAAATATCATAATGGTTGTTGAATAGATGTGATGACGCATGCATTAGAACTTAAAAATATACATAATTAAAATTTTCATTTTTTTCACATTTCACACAAGACTAGGCTTATGTATTTTATTGATTTTGCACTGGAAGAGAAATTTCATAATAAAAGTCCTAAAAATAATTTTTATTTTTTTTATATCATAATGGTGGTTGAATACACGTGATGATGCATGGATTCAAATTTTAAAATTTCATATTTAAAATTTTTGCATTTTTTCACATTTCACACATAAGACTATAGCCTTATGAATTTTCTTGATTTTGCACTGAAAGAGAAATTTCATAATGAAAGTCTTAAAAACCCTTAAAAACCATTTTTATTCTTTTATATCATAATTGTTGTTGAATATACGCGATTATGCATGCATTAGAACAAAAAAATGACATATTTAAAATTGTTGCATTTAGACATAAGGCTATAGTCTTATGCTTTTTGCTGTCTTTTTTTGGATGTCTTATCCTCAATGTTTTAAAATCCATTTCATTTTCAAAATGCAACATTATCACAACAAAAATGCAAATTGGAAAGCTCATTAACAAATCAGAAAAGACTGATGCAAATGCAAAAAACACAATGACGAAAAAAACAAATATAAAGACAAATATATTTTCTGCTTGAAATCAGACAATATAGAAAAATAAATCACTGAAGCACAACAACAACAAAACATAAGAAATCACAATGCAATTTAAAATTGCGAAGCAACCGAAAATCGAAAAACACAATAACATCACAGAAGGGTGCTGCATTTCAGAAAAATGACAACATAAGTGTTTTCTGATTTAGGTGGACATATCTCTATTAAATGTAGAATAGTGAGGACAGATAATTAAAATATGTTTGTTTAAACAGGCCTCACTGGCTCGCAGGAAGGTACATAGGCTACACACGTTCACTTGTTGCTATGGTACAGAATGATACAATAAAACTAGTAAATAAACTTGATCCCATGTGGATGCAGTTCCTTTAGGCAACTTGCAGTACACCACGTTTACTAGGGAGTCATAATCTGCTGGCCGTGGCTATAACCAGAGAGAGACAGAGCATCTCTCCGCGAGTTCCTTTTCGTCCGCAGGCCTTCGCTCTCGCTCTCTCTCCGGCGGGGTTTAGGCCCAGTTGCCCTTTCAGAGGCCGTGCAGAGGCCTCCAGGGCCCTGACAAAACAGACAAGAGGAGAGCAGCAAAGAGACAAAAAGAGAGAGAGATAGTACAGGAAGTGATGTAATTGCACCCAGTCACCACGTGATCTGTCTGTCCAGCCGTGATCATGTGATCGTGATGAGAGTCTGACCTGTCGATTCAAAATGGTGCCCTCGGGTGGTCGATAATGTATGTTCTCACTCTACCATTGTGTGTTTAAGTGTGTAATAACATTGTAACACTGAGCTACTGTACACTTAATTGGACTTAATAGGAGTTTCAAACTTCAGACATTACACCTGAATAAAGATTGATGATACTTTTGTTGTTTTACATCAATTTAATTGAAAATTCTGATATTTAAGAGGACCAGAAGGGCTTGAATTAGGTTTTTGGGTTCAAATTAGGGTTCAGCAAACTGGCACAGTACACATGCTACTAGACAATTTTTTTGGCTCATCCAAAATCAAAAACAAACCCATGTCCTAACCTTTTTTCAAGCTGCTGAACACAACCGTGAACTTGACTCAACCCTCAGACTTACCGTTTTCCTAACCCTAATCCTAGCTCAACCCTAATTTGAGCCCTGAAGCGTAATGAAAACCATAGGTACATCTAAAAACATCTAAATACTCATTTATAATGAATGAATGAATGAATGAATGAATGAATGAATGAAAAGCAATGTGAATATTATGAATACAATAATACAAATGCTAAATAATATGTTCGAGGTCACGTAAAAAAAAAAGGTTTTCCCTAAAAAATGTGCATATATTATCGATTTTCTATAGTTATAAGTACAGTAAGTGTTAAGGCAGATACAAGATTGGGGTTGTTTTAGGAGCTTGGGAACAGTTCGGACAAGTCTTACTCTTTGATTGTGTATGAGCAAAAAAATATTGTGGAGACGTTAAACTATAGCCATATATATTTGCATAATCTTTCAGTGAAATACTTTTGAAAATAAATGACTTCAAACACATTTCGTCGTAGTTCTTTTATTGATCATGTTTCAGTTGTTTAAAATACATTTTAATTGAAAGATTTGATTGTTAAGAGAACCGCAAATAGCCTTGTCCAGATAAGATTGATTTCACTACAGGTGATGTAATTTTTTTACCAACGTAATTCAATAATTTTATTGACAGTGATTTTTACCAGGCACAAGAATAATAATTCTGGCTGAAAAAAGTGAACACCGAGGTCCTCCAATAATTCTATTATCATCTGGATCAATGAGTCCATATTTGATGCAAATTACAACTATTTGGGACGGCATATTTTTAGAATATGTACCATTATCCAGCTTTGGATATTTAATATATTTTTCCTATATGTTCCAAGTATTTGTTTTTTTTTTGCTTTTTTTCCCCCTGGAAGGGGGGGAATGTATGAGGAACACACCCGGAAACAACCAAACAGACCCCTCAGTGATTTTGAGGAGTAATAAAAGGGAAAGGCTTCTTCTGTGTGGATGGGGCATTGAAATCACTGATGATCAATGATTTAAAAAAAATATATACATTACCGACATTGTCCTGAAATGCTAATCCTGTCTGGATGGGACTAAGGGCTAGAATTAGGGTTTCAGTGTGAGGACTGATGCAAAATTACAGCTGTCTTCAGGAGCAAAGGTTAGGACCAGCATTACTCTTTGATTTTGGGTGAGCAAAATTTTTTCAATAGTGGGATGTAACACTATAGCCATATATATTTGCATATATTTTCAGTGAAGTACTTTTTTCAAAATAAACAACTTAAAAATACACATTTATTAATATTTATTTTATTGAACTGATGATATTTCAGTTGTTAACTGACGAATTAGATATTTAATTACAGTACAAACCTGGTTTAATAAATTTGACAACAGGTTGGCTCTGCAGACTCTCTATTATATAGACTATATACCTTTCTTTTAAGTAATTTTTGTTTTGTTTAATACCATTATTTAAAATTTTAAAAATAAAAATCACCTCTTCATCTAAGTTTACTTAATTTCAGACATGCACTTGGTAAGATGTGCACTCACCAGAGAAACAGCTCTGCAGCCAGCAAGTTCCTCCTTCCTGCAGCTTCTGCATCCATTTATACACACCCTTTGCATCTTTTATATCCATTTCTCAGGAGGATATATAAATGGACTGCATTTATATAGCGCTTTTATCCAAAGCGCTTTACAATTGATGCCTCTCATTCGCCAGAGCAGTTAGGGGTTAGTGTCTTGCTCAAGGACACTTCGACACGTCCAGGGCGGGGTTTGAACCGGCAACCCTCCGACTGCCAGACAATCGGTCTCACCTCCTGAGCTATGTCGCCCCCACATATATACTGCAGCAATTCAGGTTAAGTGCCTTGCTCAATGGCATCGCCCTAGCTGAGAAGTGAACCTAGGTTACAAACCCAGCTCCTTAATAATCACACTACACTGCCACTGCTATGTAGTGCAGAGTACAGCACACCACAGAGAACCGCACACTGACTGTCTCAGGTATAATTGTAATGTACCTCTCAACCAGTCCAAACATTGGAAGTCCTTTTTTTTTTTTTAACATTCCAAAGGTTTGCTCCATCACTGACTTTAGGCCCTGCCGAATGCACAAAAAAAAACTGTCAGCATGTTCTGGGCCCAACGCACATCGCTGTCCCCTAACGGCAACACCAAATGCCCCACCCGTACATGCCCTCCCTCCAGTCCTGGGTAAAACAAGTATTCTTTTTGGATTCAAATGCTTTTCTGAGCTCTGTTGATCTCGGCTGGGGTAATTGAGCCTGCCAATGTGACCAGAAGGGCAAGGGTTTGCACTTTTTTTTGAGAGTGGTTTCAGTGGTTCCAATACACCAGACAAGATCAGTAGAAAAGCGTAGAAAAAAGCATTGGAATCCAAAACAAATACATATTTTTGACCCAGGTCTGCGGCATATCCCATTATGTACTGCATGTGACTGCAGTGACAGTTCAAAAATGAACAAAACAAAAACCGGCGCACCCACACAAATTTAACAGACATGTATCCCACACTATTTGACGGACGTACAGTCAGTCTCCCACGTTCTTTGTGTCTCTCATTCAAGTAGCTTACATTGATTAATCCCATTTATGTGCATGCATAAATAGCTAACATTGGATTGCATAAATGAACACAGCTCCCATATCAAATAGTCACGTTGAAATATTTCTTGCATCTGTGTTACGTGTTCACAAAGATAGCACAATGCAGCAGCGTTTGCATTTAAACCTGGTTTGGGCTGGTTTTAAAAACGCAAATGCATTATCAAAGACCAAACTGCACTGCGCTTAATGGTGCTATTGACACACCCTCTACTGCAGTGCCCAACCCATGTCAACACATTTCAGTTTACTGCAGACCACAAAACTGGCAAGTCTGGGGCGACATAGCTCAGGAGGTAAGACCGATTGTCTGGCAGTTGGAGGGCTGCCGGTTCAAACCCCGCCCTGGGCATGTCGAAGTGTCCTTGAGCAAGACACCTAACCCCTAACTGCTCTGGCGAATGAGAGGCATCAATTGTAAAGCGCTTTGGATAAAAGCGCTATATAAATGCAGTCCATTTACCATTTTACCAAGTCTGGCACAGGCGACAAATATTCTGTTTGCGGGAGACTAAACTATAAATTCCACTTGTGCCCTGGCACATGCATGCTTATGTTACGACGAAAATAGGCCCCGTGGTGTTAACAATCATTGCTATATGAAACACAACATTATATATCAGGTAAACCCAGGGAAATTCTCCAGCCTGCTTAACTAGAGGCCAGATATTAAGGCCTGGATAACCCGAAATTGGCTTTTATTTGATTAAGCTAAAACTCAGATACTAATAGTGGGCCGGAAGTTTTTGAAAGAAAAAAAAATCTTACATTTAAGTTAAGTGTCCGCGTTTTTTCAAGGGCAAAGAGTCTGTCACATGTACCAGTTGCAGGTTGTTCTAAAAGGCTGAATTTGAAAACAGCTTAACGAGGCAAGAAAAGCAAGACATATTTTTGTAAAAATAGATAAACGTCAGATTGAGGCAAAAACAAGGGCTTAATGTGGCTCAATGACATTGAATCAAAATAAAGAAATTCATCTTTTATTCAGGCGGCAGGGGTATTCAAGGAGATAATGTGGTGAAGATTTTAAGTCAAAATGAGATTAAGCTTAATGCCGCTTAATGGCCTATAACTGACGCTGAAAACTCAAACAAGTGTTCGGGGCACCACGTCATATGACCTAATGACCACCAAAAGGAATACACAAAGTTGCACATCCGTTAGTGTACGTAATAAATTAAAGAACGGGTAAATTGCCCCAGAACAGGCCGAAATTAGAGCTTAATGTGGTTTAATGACCGAAAAAGGCCCAATGAAAGCGCACGGCATCAGAAGGCCATGCGGAGAGAAGAACAGAAGTAACAAGAAATAGTTTTTGTTTGTTTATAATGTTTTTTCCTGCTTTTTTGCGATCAACGGTCTTCTTATTCAAAAGAAAATAATTTGGCATAGAAAATAGTTACAATGTAACTTTCTTTTCTCACCTCCCTATGTATAGTTTAAAAGGAGTTATGCAACTATCATATAAGTCCGCATATAACTGTATATAGCAGTATAACCATCTCCCATTAAATGGTCCAGCAATCCAGCCATGAGTCAGCTATACATTTTAAACAAATTGCAGATAATACGTACTTATTATGTCGCATCAAGTTGCGTATCTGGAACCACAAAGTATACGGTCTAAAAGAACATGAACCAGGGGTAAATACTGTGTGCATCGGACTACCTACATGGATAGCTTGAGGACCCATTACAGGAGAGAAACGTATAGTGCCTCATTGTGTAATACAGTTATAGCATAGGGTGTCTGCACCTGCATGTCCCAGAAGGTAATGGAGAATGAAATATAGCATCAGTTCGTGTCGTCAGCTCTTCCGGGCATCCATCAGGAATGAACTTTTCGGGTTTAGCGTTCCAACTGACGGAAGGACGACGCATGTATGACGATCCATGGGATTGCTGGCAGTGGAGAAAAAAATCATTCGCCTCAGTCGGAGACTTGAAAAGTTGTTGTACAGCGTGGCTGGGTATATTAAGGACGAGTGGAGACCGCGATCTCGGGCTGCTGCCAGCAGAAAAGAGAATGCTCGGTGCCGCTGCGCTGTGTCATCGCTGAAGTCTGGTTTAAGAAAACGGTTGTCTATCCCGTTAAACTTTACTGACGATTTCCTGGTGGCTTACAAAGTATACCGGCGAACCATGTACCGAAGCAGATTAAAAATCAATGTTCTAGACCCGTCTGCCTTTTTAGATCGGGCGCCATAGATATGGTGAGCCTGATTGTTTCGATATTATTTTCAGCCAGAGAGGGTAACCATTTTGTGAGGGCTTTGGATAAAAAACAAACAAACAACCGGGTCACATCCTTCAGCATTCACCTTCTCCTATCATCAAACTCTGCCCATTTAGCCTCAAGCTGATCCTGTTTGGCCTGGTGCAGCGAGGCAGATATTTTGGCTCGTTTAACTTTGGCTTGCAAACAGGCAAAATCATCCTGCAATTGACCCGTATTTACTACAAAAATAAAGTTTGTTGTTTTGGCGATTTGCACTAAGATGCGGCCATCTTGGAACAAGATAGGTTGTGACGTCGCTAGTTGGGTTGTCCCCCGCTGCCTAAGTTATTCCTTATCATTAAACTGCAATGAACTCATTGATGGATCGTGAGAAACAACAAACCCGAGAACCTAAGAAGGATCCTTTTGTATTACCCAGGGTTATTACCAAATAAATCATATTAATTGTCTAAACTGCCTCTGACGCGACCGCAACTACTGTCCTGCTGGCTGGCGGGACTGTGGGATGGGGCAATTGGTCTGCAGTGACCACATTTAAAACATTGTCAAGATTTTTAGGGATTTGTGGTCTGAAAAACAAATAGTTCGCATTCATCAAAGACCACCTGCTCCATGTAATCTTAATAATAAAGTGGCCACTGCAGACCAGTCATCAATAAATAAATTCCCTTGTGCTTTTTAATAGACGTGGTGTGAATTGCTCCTTTATTTTATTTTATTTTATTTCGGAGAAGGTGTCAGCAACTGAAATAGCACTTAGAATTCCTGTTAATATTTAAAAGGGAAGTTCCAGCACAAGCTGAAATAAAGCAGTTTGGGTTTGTTTGGTACGCATTTACTGAATTGTATTAAAGGCTGTTTCAGACCACAGGGCAGAAAATGGCAGAAAATCATATCAGTCAACACCACAGCAACATCTGCGTAACGGCACGTGCCACAACCACATTTTGTTAGTAGGGAGTCATATAACTTCACCGCTATACACGATTATCACTGTTATCTTAAAGAGTTCGTTAAATACAGGCAGTGATAAGCAATACGACTACAAAAAGAATAGTATAACAGATAGGGAAAGCAGACTTTGTAAATACAAAAAATATTATATTCGCCTCAATGAACATTGAGGGCAGATCTCTTGGATTATGGTAGATACAACTTTAGTATAATTTATAATAGTAAACACTTCTAATCCAGTGTTCCACGTCGTAGTACTGGTTTTATATTATTAATTGAGAATAAATGGTATAATATGAATATGTTTACAATGGCTGATGCGGGGGCATATAAAATATAAAGCTGATAGGTCATCAGAGGCTTACATAAATTAATGCCTAAATATCTGTCATCTCACTCACACAAAACTGTCTGGGCTAATTTTAAACAGTACAGTAAATCTGAAGCTATATGTATTTTTTATTATTTGAATACAACTGAATGCAAATTATATGTATTGAAGAAATTGATCTATCCCTTTAAATGAGTAAAACTTTTTTTTAGCTTTATGCAGGATTACTGTTGTATCAATTCATGGTCAGCCAGTCTTGCCTGGCAGCAGGACTGGCAATGTCACTGCTAAGGTCATATGAGCAGGTCCTGATGCTGTTGTAGTCGCCATGGAAACAGAGAAAAGAGGCTGGCATCACAGAGCACGCTCATCACGGAGTGACACAGAGTGAAAAGGGGAGGGAGGGGAGTGTGTGTGTGTGTGTGTTGGGGGGGGGGGGGGGTAGGAATACAAGTAAGATGAGCAGTAGAAGGAATAAATCACCCTGTTTCTGACCTTTTCCAAAGAATTTATTACACCGTCACAACACCTGAAGATTGCCCTCCTAGCCAGTAATCTGTGGGTGTCTGCCGAGAGCCATGAGCTTCATCTCTCTGGGAGTGGAAATCATCGTGTTGCATATATCGCACCTCAGCACAGGCACTCTGGAGAAATGCGGATATTTTTCCTAACTTATTGTTTGTTCCGTTCATATTTCAGTCCTTTGAGGTTTGCCACTTGCCACCGAGTTGGAAGGCGAAGAAACGATTGGGCTGCGTGAAGCCAAGCCAGCAACACAAAAAATGTGTTTGTAATGACGCCATAACCTCCATTCCACAATGCTGAAATTGTTGTTTCTGAGTCCCCTAAAGTTGCGGCGACTAAGATTGTACCATTTCTACGACCACAAAAGCCTCTGGTTCCCAAAAAAGCAACAATAGTCTGAAAAGTAATGGATTGTGTCAGCTTTGAAAAAGGTTATTTTAGAACACAAGACAATATTGTTGCTTCTGCATGTTCACATCGCTGCCCACAGTGACCGGATGACATACAAATCTGAGGCTTTAGACCAACACTAAGCACATTTAGTCACATACCAACAAGCACTGAATAAATTAAAATGTAAAGAAGTTTCTTTACTCTTAAATGGAAACACTTAAGTATGCCTCCTTACCATACTATTCTTTCTGACTTAAATTCTGCGTATCATAGCTTTTTTGGGGATTCTAATGTTTCTGGATATTATCAAATAGCCAAGATCCTGCTGCATATTTGGTTCAAAAAATCTCAGTTTGTAAAAACTGCAAGTGGAGAGAAGATTGTATTGATGGAGTTACTAAATGACTAACACCGATGCACTCACTATCTAAGAGTAACTTTTTTTTAACAGGACTGAGCAAGTACTTTCTTGTAAACAATTCAGTTCTGTTATCTGCACATGGAGCAGTGAGGAATGAGCTGTATTTCCTGGGAAATGAGACTGGATAATGTGGGGAGAAAGATGGGTTTTATAGGTTAATAAAGTGGCATCAGAGACAGCATTTTATTGTTTACTCAAAAAACGTGTTGTTTTAATGTTTAACTGATGAGCTAATTCGGAGCAAAAGGTAGAGAGAATGTTATGAGAGCAGGGCACACCCATGTTAAGTTCTCCCAGTGGCCCAATCTGAACCCACACTGCAAGCGACTCCTGGCCAATTCTGGGCCGATTCTGGCCCAAAGTCAGCAGTGCCAGCCAGGCCAGAATCAGTAGAGATCTGCCCCGAAGTCGCTTGCTATCAGAGAAGGAATTTTTACATTTTTTCCAATTTAGCTTTATAAAAGTTAATTTACTCATTTGTGACAACATGTCGTCGATGTTCCCTTTAGTGCCAGCCCTACTAATTTCAGTTTTTCGGCCACCTTACAGCTTGCATCATGTTAGTACCTTAATGCTAGCCAATAGGGCAGTGTATGAAACAGCTCAACAAAGCCTCTAATCTAGCTTCAAACCTTACACATCTGATAGATCTGTCGGCTCAACAACCTTGAGGCATATGGGTGCGAAAAGGAAAGGTTGGGAAATTGATCAGCCCCAACGCTAACATAAATTGATCAGCCCTAACGCGAACATCAGCCTGCTCTTCATCAAGGTCTACCGGCACAGAGCTTTTTGTGCAATTGCTACAGCGCTGTATATGTCTACTGTACCTCAAACAGATCTTGTCTAAAGATCTAAAACCAGTCAGTGTGTGCAATAAGAATATGCAATAAGAGGAAATCAGTAAGAGGGCAAACAATTTTTCATGGGACTGTAACACACCCCTTCACAGAGATAAATGCTACTAACACACTCACAGGGTAACACACTTCCTGTCTTGTTCTATTTCATAATGATTGGCAACACCTCTAGATGAACCTTTTCTTGTTGCGTGTGTATGCATGTGTGAGCTTGTGTACAGGTGCATGCACACTTATGTGATCTGTTATCTGTCTGTGAGTATTAAATATAAGGAATAGGTTAACAGTTCAGCTGCCTACATGTCATCTTATTATCATCACCAAAAAGGTTTTTTGATTGGTAAAGAAACAGAGGGCAGAATCATTCTGGCAATCTCAAGCACATGACATGAATATCACACGCTGATGACAAGGCCTTGGTTTAAAAATAAAATGTCTAGACCAAGCTCCTTCTCTTGTTAAAAAAAAAAAGTGTTCTCTAGATGCAGTAGCTTTTTTATTTTCCCTCAGTAGACCCAAGTGTCACTTGCTGCCCTCATTTCACCCCCCCCCCCCCCCCCCCCCAGTCTCATAACGAGGCGTGTAATGTGTTTAACAAGTGTTCCGTTACAGACAGGAGCTCTCCAAGGAACCCTGCCTTTACAAAAAAAAAGAAAAGAAAAAAAAGAAATTTAATTTTAATGGTGAGGAGCCAGATGCAACCTTGTGAACTCAGAGAGGAGATGAAACACCTTTTTTGTGTGGGTGTTTTTGCAAGCTCTGCTGTTGTTTCCTTTTTCTTTTCTTTAAAAAAAAAAAAAAATCATGTTCACTTTGTCGGAGCTGAGGTTCTTCATATGAGCTGTGATTCTGTTTTCTGTGGTGCCGAGGGAGATTTACAAAAGAACTCGAAGTGCAGGCAATCTGCAAATCTAGTGAAAATAAATGCCCTCTTTTTTGTTAGATTGTGTTTATAAATCTAACAAAATCTTGTCTTTTAAACATTGAGCTAAAAACAATTATTTGATTGCAATTGCCACCATGATCAAAACCAATGCACTCATTTTAATGTGATGGGTAAAGAAGGAAGAACGTTTTAAATACCCTTTTGGGGTTTTAATTAAGTGATCTGATTTTTAATGGAAATATTTTTTGTGATGATGTGAACATGATTAATCTTACATTTTTTAATTAACTTTAAAGTTTTTGTTTGGGTGGATTTCTTGGAAAATGTTATCCAGTACTAATTGCACATTACATGACTAAACATTTAATTGATAACATAATCTGTGGATTACTCAAAATATGTCATCTATTCTGATCACTTTTGGACTATTTCCAACTTCATTAGCCAAGTACATGCTGTAATATGTATTAACATAATTAATTTGCTTATTTGCCCTCAAAGATTATAGGAGTCTCCTATAGAGGAAGAGTGCTCCAGCCCTCAGGCCGCCTCTCCTTCATAAGCACAAGCCTTTGAGAAGCAGCATTTAAAATCACCTTAATGAAATATGTCATGCCCTTCCTGCTCATGTCTAAGGGTGCCTTCAGGCAAGAGATGAATTACCAGGTTACAGAAAATCAGAGTGAGACACTGTTCAGAAACTGGCAGCGTCAAAGATCACTTATGATAAATGGCGGCTCATCTGTGTTCCTGTAATCCTCCTCCAGCAGAGAGAGAGGGCTGTACATTACATTACATTACATTACAGGCATTTAGCAGGCGCTCTTATCCAGAGCGATGTACAACAAGTGCATTAGTTCCAGGTGCAGAGGTACAAACGAAACATACTAGAGCGAAGTAAAGATCGTAGTGCCAGAAGTGACCACATAGATCAGGACTCCAACCCTGTAGAGTAACCTGTTCAGCAAACAAACAATCCTGCCAAGTACAAACTAGCACTGAAATCACAATTTCCTGATCAGAATCAGACAAACAATCCTGCCAAGTACAAACTAGCACTGAAATCACAATTTCCTGATCAGAATCAGACAAACAATCCTGCCAAGTACAAACTAGCACTGAAATCACAATTTCCTGATCAGAATCAGACAAACAATCCTGCCAAGTACAAACTAGCACTGAAATCACAATTTCCTGATCAGAATCAGACAAACAATCCTGTGACTCCTGTTTGCTGTAATTAGCAAACAGGAGTCACAGTTTTGGAAGCTCCACCTCAGGCCATTTGATGCCTCAGCATGGACCAAAGTACCCGTAGGTACAAGCTCTTAGTCAGTTGACATGCATTATATGCATTTATATATGCAGTAGATACCATGGTTACGGCTAAAGGGTGCTGTTAGGTGTGACATGGAGCAGAGAGCCTGCAACCCATTTAGCCATGACTATAAGCACAATGTAGCACGGCCTCAAGTGTTGTATTGCTTTTATAAAACAACGGCTGCTGCTCACAACAAATGTTTTCTTTTCATATCGCAAGGAAGACATCATTTTTTTATTCACTAGAACGCAAAGAAAAACAATTAGGGAAAGATGTCGAAGGACGATGAACGGGAATTTTGATTGAGCGTAATGTAATTTCAGACAGCTACTGCTGCCAGCCATAGACAGACCCTGGCTCGCCCGTCTAATTTGTGCTGTAGGGTCAGCCTTCTATGCATGTGGGTGTTGCTGGGCAAATCAAATCCCACTACAATGTTAAATGAAGCGTTCCCTTCTCAGCAACATATCTGCATGCCTCATTTAGATTCCTACACTCTGCAGTGGATACTGAGGCAGCTGGGGCTGAGATTATTACAGCCTTATCTGGCCCAGGCAGCAATCTCTGAACACCTATACATACCCACATATATATATTCTTTATTTTGTTTGATCTGTAGACATTTTCACAGAGCGGGTTTGGTAGTGAGAATTAAATTCTCTCTCGTCAACCCTCTGCACAGCAGTAGATCGTTCCGTGTCAAAGGGCTTCTATTATGAGCTGCTGGGACATTAAAGGATTTTTTCGTTTGGTGTCCTTTTTCTTGCCCTCTTTCTTGACCTCCGTATGTCTTGTGGGAACTATTTTTTGCAGCCAAGGTGTCAAAGGTGTCAAAGCAGCGGTGTCTCACTCTGGTGGCGAATTAAGGCGTGTCTGACACAGGTTAGTGACGAGAGACTTCATCAGGGCACCCGCAACACAGTGAAATTACCTGTGGGCGTGGTGGAGGTTTGGCTTCATTATGGCCATGCAAAACAAAATGGCTGCTTTTTTACCCTTTAATACCATTTTATCAAGGCCATAGCAACCGGCAGTCTTGTCATATTTGATATATACTTGTCCAGGAGGGGCATAACTGTCAAATTCACATTTATGGCACCTCAAAAAAAGTCGCCTCAGGCAAGGGATGTTGTGAAGATAGTCTATGACCTAGAGATGGAACAGAAGGCGCACGGGAATAGTTCAGTTTGTATATTTTCAACCTAAATTGAAATAAGTCTAAAGTATTGTGCTAATATTAATATTTTATTTTCTTCACTGTTGTAATTGTTAGTACTAAAACCTATGTATGGGCTGTATTGCTTTTTGAGTTAGTTGCCACACTATTTAAGCAACAAAATCCATATTCTCTACTTGAAATACATTTTGTTGATGCACTTACAATGCTTTGCAGCACAACACTTCCAACGCATTCACTTAAACCAGTAAGAAACTTATAAATAATTCAGTCAAGCAATGTCGCCTTATCAATATTTAGCTCTTATGCAAAAAGGCGAGCTTTAAACCAAAACAAAACTCTTTGCATAATAAAAAAGCTAAATGCTATCAAGCTGAAGCAAAGGGGTATGTCTCACCACTATTGCTAGTGAATAAATGATCTCTATATTTTTGCAAAAATTTATTTGTAGGACCCACCTAACTTGGTCACACAGCAAATTCGTTTGAATGCAACTATGGACACCAGTTTATTGAGAGCAGTTTTCTCATCTGCAATTCATGCAATCCTTCAGCAAAAGGTTGTTAGAGCCTTTTTTCAGTCGATCATTACACTGTTCCTCCCCAATAATCTACATAAATTGTCACTAATTAATAGGGATGGTGAGTTTCAATTATTTTACACATTGAGTGATTGCATAATGATTCCAAATCGATTCCTAGCATGGGGAAGAATCCATTTTTAGAATGCATCTTGGCCGGGTGGCACTACTCATTGTATAGAAAATGCATGCATGCACAACCCAAGTTTTTCTATCATAATAAAGTTTTAATGCTGAGCCTGTTGTGTCAACAAACACAGTCAGAATCAGATATGGTACAAATAATTTTATTCTAAACTCAAAAATGATGTGCATCCACCAAACCAAGATACAACAGTGTGGCTGAATACTCAGTTCTGATTGGCTGGGACATGTGCATTGTTTTCCCAAAGTTTGTTAGTATACTTATCATGTCATTCTGTGGGTTTCCATATATTTTTGGGAGTTACATTGAGAGAAAAGGGAGAATACGCTTAATTTCAGCCATGTTCTGAAATCTCAGCGGATCAGACCCAAATAGTCACTCCTGAAATGCAGCCTCTCTTAGAGCGACATATGGACATTTTTCCTCAATGTGGGAATTTGAGAGTCCCTGTCATGTGATCACAGCAGTGTGAAAATAAGATTAAACGTCCGAGTTTAATCTTTGTTTTCATTTTGTGGGGCATGTAATTATATCTTATTTACTTCCTGTGATGTTTCTGGGCCTTGAGGGGGATGTCTGATGTTTTATTGCTAGAAGCAGTTGTGTAGTATGATTACAATTTACATGTGGGGCAGATACAGTAAGATGCCCAACTGGAGAAGCTGAAGCAATTGTCTGCTTGATAGAAAATAGGGTTGTAAATAAGTCTGTTGTGAAATGAAGTGAAAGCAAGGCCCTTGGCATGTAATAAAAAGCCATTTTAATAAAGCTTATAAAGCAATTGTGGATGCATACAGTATGTCATGTACCATATCATCTGAGCTAGGGGATATTGGCTTTAAATGGAATAATGTTCGATTAAAGTGCAAAACGTGTAAAATGCGCAGGGATGAACCCCCCCACCCCCCCGCCACTGCCTTCTGTCTTCCACTTCTGTGTTATGCAGTCCCATTTGACTACAGCTGAAACTGAAATACAGAACCAAAGCCCATACCCCCTCCTCCGAGTGTCCATCACTGCCTGAGACCGGGAGGCGGTTTCCATGGCAGTGGGGTTCCACAATCGGAGGAGCAACAAGATGTGACAGTGTGCCTTTCACCCGTGGGAGAGAACTGAAGGTTCATGTGTTTAGAACAGAAAGGACTAGAGGGATTACAGCCTCAAAAAGTATCTTTGCATCATCAAACACACACACACAACACACACACACACAAAGACAAACACATCTCTCACTGACTTAGGAATTCACCCAGTAAACCCCCTCCCTATTGATCGATGCACACTCACATGCTAAAACGCCTGGCTAATCAGACCACTAGCGCCTCCATTTAGCTGTAAGTTCCTCATTTCTGATCACAGCCACCTTTTACAGCTACAAACTGACGCACGCACTCTGGCTTGGATGCATAAGATAATGTCTATTCGTTCATGCGATCATATATATATTCAATGATCAAAAATTATTTCAGAGGGCAGTGTAAGAACTTTGTTCTGACCGACCTTGGGCCTTTCTTTCAGATTATCTCTAAACATTTTTAATGTTGATATTGTGCTTGATAACACAGCAACTGTAATTGGTATCCCCCCCACCCCCACCCCCGCCCCCACCCCCCACTCTCTCCATATTACCAATGCACATAATGATTGTTTATCATCTGCATTACTGCTCAAGTTAATTGGGTAAGGATTCACATGGGAAGCATTGTTGAGCAGACAGACATTAATGAAACGGATTGTGTATGCTGATATCGATGCCACTTTGTATTTCATCCTTTAGGCATCACAGAGCCAAAAAATCTCAATATACTGTAAAGGATATAATAGCATTGTAACAATAGACATTGTCTGAATTTATGTAGTTCACATAGGACGATTTCAAAAGTGTGGTTTCTCTCATTCTTTTATGTAATATCACTGTTATCAACATTATTGTTCTGCTTCTGACATACTAGGCTCCACGTCTGATATTATCATTAATTTGTAATAGTAATTTTCCACTTTTAAGATATATGACGTCATGGTTTAGAGCTTTCGATAAAACGAGGAAGACCAGTTCATTTCATACAGTCTGACGCTGGCGTGCTCCCGCCACATGAAACGTTGGCCTCACAGCGCAAACAACGCCGCTGCAGGCATCATGGGTAAATTCTCTGTACCCCTAGAATTCCTCTTTGGCTCGCGAACGGGGACGAATATTTCCAAACCATAAACTCAAATGTATACAGCGTGCATATGAGACGGGAAACTGCTTCCCCAAGGGCCACGTTACCAAGGCTCAGGTTCTACAACTGTGAGGATCATCTTTGTCCAAAGACAAGAGCAAGTGCTGTAATCAGAAAATGGTGCCAGAATAGTATTCTTGCACCTGCCCTTAGTCCATTTTAACACTGAGCCCCATCTTACCTAAACATTAATTAATGAGGTATACTATTTAAGAACTCTAAAGAGTGATGTTGAAATTTTGCAGATTCAAGAATAATTCAAGACAAAAAAGTTAATGAAAATTAACTTTTTTCTCCAACTTCCTGTTCGGCGTGGTAAAGCTACAGTCTCCAGTAATACAGCGCAAGCATGCAAAACTGTGCATCCCAGCATGTTCCATTATCCATGCCCTCACTGCATTGTGAATGGATTAATACATTCAGGGCAACAAATTTTGCCACGTAGCCAACGCGTGATTGGATAACACAAAATTGATTAGTGCGGAGGAAACACAACCAATCTGACGCAAGTGTCCCGATATAATATGGTGAATACATGCAGACACCACATCTCTCTCCCCCCCCCCCCCATGATTCATCTTTCCGCTGTGTTAGTAGCACATCATGGGGAGGGCAGGACATAGAGAAAGATGCAGTAGGGCTTTAAACAAATACGTGACAAAGGAACAGACCAGCATGGCAAGCTGTGCCTCAGAATTTCCAGCTGAGTACCTGCTGAGATATAATCAAAGCCTTTAGTTCCAGTGACGCCAAAATTAAGCTGTGAATTTTTTCTTTCAAAATCACAGTCCTCATTCAAATGACTTGGGTGATTGACTCTTAATCAGATAATAATCTGTAGTGCTGTGGGTAGTGGTATATACTAAATGATTGTGGTGCTTTTGCGAAGCTTCGCTCTGCTTATGGAACCATGAACACATTATATTTGAGGATATTAATGAGCAAAGGGTGCGGGGCGAAGAGTGGTTTTTAAAATTTTTTAATTTTTTTTTTTTTTTTTACAAATGGGATGCCAATTCAAAATGTAACCGACTAAACAGAGCTGATGAAGGCCTCCAGATCTCCTCTCCGTACACAAACGAGGCCTGAGAGGTTAGCAAATGAGCAGGCCGAGGAGCTTTGAGCGAGCAGCGGGCTCCCGTTGTGTGACTCGGGGGGGGGGGTGCGGGGGGGCTGGGGAGATGCAGGGCCTGGGACAACAGGGGGGCGAAGTGAGAAATCCAATTATCTTGGTTAGCGAGCTGACATTTCGATGCCCCCCTTCGCCCCACGCTTTCCCGCCTTATTTGTCCAGCTGTCAGTAATCGCGGCCCGAGCTGAGAGGGCACATTAACCGCACCGTGGCAACGGCGGCGGCGGCGGCGGCGGCGGCAGAGGTGGGAAATGGCGGTTATTCTGCACAAGGCCGTGGCGATGGCGAGATTAGGGAAAGCTGCAGTGCCCCCCTTTCAGACTGGGGGGGGGGGGGTCGATTCCTCACGCTCGTTCCCCCTGGATCAGCTGGCCTGCCCAGCTTCTGTTTTGATAAACTGGAAAAGGCACCGACTGTGTGTGCTTTAATGACTGTTGAGAGGACAGAACAATGGGAACTCATCATTGTAAATATTCCACTTAAAGGGGCTTTTGTGTGCCAGTATTGTTTTCTTGTTCCAGTCGGATATATGCGATGAATTAAATGTGAAATTATTGCTGTCGTGCCCAGAAAGCAGGCCCAAGGCTGCTGAAACAGTGTCTGGCTGAGTACTGTTCTTTCAGCATATGACCCCCCCCCCCTTCCCTCCCTGCTGTCACATATGTGTCTCTCAGCTGGGGTTTGGATTAAAACCGGCATAAGCAATTTAATATTTGTTTGTCTGATTTTGACACATCCCCCCCTGTCATTGGCAGATCTTGGAGGCGGTCAGTGGGATTAGCCAGTTTTGCATTGCCCTAAAGTGGCTTTTGTGGATGCTTGTACTGAAATGGAGTCTCTTCAGTGGTGAGAGAATCATCCATGGAAGCCTGGCTGGAGACATCGAAAAGCAAGAGCACTGCTGTTGTATAAAGCGATGTTTGGCACCGGAGTTAGTCCTTCTCTAGAGGTCCAGCAGAACATTCAGTATCCGTTTATGAAACCTCTGAAATGTAACCCAGGTAAAAAAAATTAGATTATGTTTCAAAAAAAATGAAAAGAAAATGCAAGTGACTGCATTTTTAGTTCTGGGGAAATCATCCTGGTCTGCCTGTGGGGGCAGGAAGGACATTGTGTGTTCAGCAGGTTGATTTCTGGCTGCAGTGTCTGATATTTGATATTGTAACTGTAAAAAGTTTTTTTTTTTTTTTTTTTTAAAAGTCAGGAAAGTTTGTAAAAGACAGCCAGACATCCAGATCTTTAGTGAAATCATTACAATTTCGCCCACAGCATGCTCCAGACACCCCAGCATTAGTTGATGATTCAGACATTTTTGGACCTCTTGGATACAAGTCTAATTCCCAATACAAATCTGTCCTGGAAAAAAATACCAGAGTAGGGCTTAGTAATATTTCCAAAAAGACATCGCAATAGTTTATGCTAAATATAATGATCCCATACCAAATATTTTTATTTAGGGTTTATTTTCAGTTTTGGTTTCAAACTCTTGAGATTGCTGAGAGTGCTGAGGGAAAATCATGCTCTTTTGTTTGATTTATCTGCTTCGAAGGCTTGTTAGCTCTGGTTATATATTTAGTAAACCGTATTTGTCCTAATTGTGTTAGCAGCAGCACAGCAAATCAGCCAACACGCAACATGCACAAGTCTATAATGGGCCACACACTATAAATACAATGTAAAATGTTTGGACAATAGAAATATATTATTTTTTGTCATGCCCTCAACATACTTTATGCTGAAATTCTGTTTCTGAGATTGTTTGTGTTACCACCTGGGGCCTATAGTTAATTTTCATTTCTGGAAATTATTTCAGACACACACTTTCAGGTGAATCCAATTAGCCGCTGTGTGACCGTTACAAATCAATCCCACTGTTCTCAATTAGCTCGATTCTAAAGTAAGACACTGTGGGCAGCAGTCGGTAGGCAGGTCTGTGATTTGGCTGTCATTCATGCCTGGTAAACAGTTCATGGGAAATGTAAAAAAAAAAAAAAATACATAACATGAATATAGAATATGTCTGTATTGCGATCATGTTATGGCTCAACCTAGACCAAGGGTGCGTTTAGTGCCCAGTATAACAAGAGATGTTTGTTCTGGCTGGCGAAATCCTCAGGTGTGGGCCAAAATATTATTCACAAGTAGATGTTGAGCGCAAAAAATGCATTTCAGGGCTCTCCGTGTAGAAGTGCTCTTATTACACAGCCTTGCTTGCACAATCTCTCTCCGGAGTGAAACTTATTAACCTTGCCTCAGGGGCGTGAAGCGGAGGAGGATGTGTGTCAGCTCTAATCTGCCCAGCCTTCATGGATTTGGCGGAATCACAGCAGTCAAATGCAGCATGTCTTTCGCCACCTGAAAATGTCGACTTCTTGCTTGTTTTGTGAAAAAAAAAAAAACACTCGGACAAAAAAAACGATTTCCGGCCTGCGTAAACCTGGGGCTGGAAGTCGATCGATTGCACTTAATAACTTTTATGGCATTTGCAGTTCAATCGCATCAAAACAAAGCAATTGTGGATTAGTCGAGTTCCCCAATATCTATCTCAATAAAGTGTTCTTGTTGCAGTGAGGTATTGTGGAGGGAGGCTCCAGACAATGAAAATGAATTTGAGCGATTGACACCTTGGGTTGTGCCTGTTTGGCCAGGCAATAATAAACATACCTGCCTTCTTTTTGCTTAAAGAAACTTAGCGCCTGATTTACTAAGACCTTTAGCATGTGCAAAACCTTCTCAAGCTCACAAAACTGATAACACAACCGATGATTGGTGCCAGACAAATACCATGACCAATCATTGATCACGTTATTGATTTTGCATGTGCTAAAAAGGTCTGTATATGTACAAGGTCTTTGTAAACCAGGCCCTTCATGTGTGGTTCAAAAGGCAGACAAAATTTATTCTTGTCTAAGATTGTTCTGTTTCCCATCAAACTGGTGTTTGGTAAGCAAAGGAACGTCCTCTGTGAATAATTATTCGTGCTGTGCAGGAATATCTGATTGCCTGATGTTTCATCAGTGTACTCCACACCAATAACGAGTTACAGCTACAGCTTCATGTACTGTATTACTTCCATTTACTTAGGGCATCTCAAAATGTCCCTCCGTACTTTCCTTACTTTGAACAGCTCTCGCTGCAAACAGTGAACGGCAAAATGCTGCCTCAACAAAAACAGAATATTCAATGCACGCGCCACAACCATGACATGGGTAGGTGAGCATCTTCATTAAAGTCTGTTCACATGCTGCATAAAGCTGGAAGGAGAGCAATAAATATTTCACTGATTAGATGCGAGCCTTAAACGAGTGTCAGAGGCCATCACGTCGAATCAATAAAACACAAAATCCAAAAAAAAAAAAAAAAAGTTGCTGACAGGTTGTTCTCTGGCTTATGGAGAAAGATTATTCTTTGTGCAGAAAGATGGATGTCTCCACATATTGTTTTCCCATTTAATTTTCCACTGACTGCCATTTGTAAACAAAAATCAAGAGCTTTGTAAATAATCAACCGGAAAAAAATAGCAAACATTTGCAATATTCAAATTTTATTATGCTTATGCTTCTCATAAACATTAAATGTTACTCAGCACTAGTTCAATTGGTGTTTAGTAATTATTTCAATTAATGATGCACTCATCACACATACTCACAATACTTCTGCTCAAACCCTCTGCTACATTGTTTCCCTTTATAATAAGGGGATGTAAAGATTTTAATGAAATGACAAGCTACCTTTTGAGATGTTAAAAATTAGTGGCCAAAGCACATTAAAGTCTGACACGACTCAGATGATTTAGAAATGGAAAATTATGTATTTTCCTCTGAACAAAGGAATAGGTCCAGTTTAATCAGGTATTGAAAGCGGAGGTGAAATTCAAATGTAATTAAAATATGTGCATAACAGGAAACGTAATTCACACTTCTCCTTTCTTCTGATTAACATAACATAACATAATGACGAGAACAGACCATTCAGCCCAACAATGCTCGCCATTTTCCCGACTAAATTAGTGCTCTGATTGCCTACAGACCAGATAGTATCTAACACAGTATCCAGCCTAGTCTTGACAATCCCCAGAGTTTCTGCCTCTACTATATGACCTGGCAGGCTATTCCACACATTGACTTCTCTCTGTGTGAAAAAATTCTTCCTAATGTCTGTATGAAATATACCTTTAGCTAATCTCCATTTATGTCCCCTCGTTCAGAACTCAACCTAATGAATCTCTTGTAGTTCACTTTGTTGATCCCTTTTATGAATTTAAAAGCCTCGATCAAATCACCCCCTGAGTCTTCTTTTACCAAGCTTGAAGAGGTTAAGCATGTTAAGTCTATCCTCATAGCTTTTATCTTTCATACCAGGAAACAATTTGGTTGTTCTTCTTAAAGGAGACGTTTCTTTTTTCTTTGTGATATATTTGCATTTGTGCTGGCCTTTTCCTTCAGTTAGGATCTTGTTAATTACACAACTCAGTGGGCCCAAGAAAACCTCCATATTTCTTCGTTAAGAAATTGATTAAGAATGCAGATGGTGTGGGTTGCATTTACATGAGTTAATTAGGCTAATACGTCTCTGTTGAGTTCAAAGAATCTGATTTGATTTTTAATTTGAATCCAAGTGTATATTTAATCCTATTCACATTATTTTTACATTCACTCATTTTGATCTTTAATTTAAGATCCTATTCATTTATGTTCAAAATCTCTGTTCTGGGTTTTTTTTTCTCCTATAAACTATGTGAAAAACAAGTCCCCCTTGTTATAAAAATGCTCCTGCACACAGACATTTCTATTACGTGTGATATACTGTGCTCTTCTGTAAAATTTAGTGTATTTAACTTGAAGTATATCATCCTGTATTTATTTGCTTGTCTGTTTCCACTGAAAAGCATCTTTGTGTCACTGTAAAAAGCACCATACTAATAAAGTTGAATTGAATTGATGTTTTCCTTGTAATCAGCTCATCTTTAGTTCTGTTCTTCATCTTGAAAAAAAAACCATAGAAGAAAAAAAAACCCCATAGAAGGTTTCTCTGTCCAATATCTTTATCTTCTCTTGTCACGGTGTGAAGAGCATCCTCATGCTTGTTCTGCCTTTTTAGGCTCGTTCTAGCAGAAGAAAAATCCAAGAACTAAAAATATCTAAGGGTCACAGTCATGAGCAATTGTTCAAAACTGAGAATTACAAAGTGGTGGTGATACCAGATGATAATTTATACGCCAAGACGAGCACAAGATTGGGGCAATTTTTCAAATGCATCAATTTTTCAAGGCGTCCCATTGATGCACTAGGTTAAGGTAAATATTACAGATTGAGAAATTTTGCTCTTTTTTTCACTCCTGCATAAACAGATGGCAGGAGAGCTTCTGGGAGTAATTACACCAATAAAGATAACAGCTTGTTACAAATGCAGTAACATAATTTTGGCAATATTAATGTCCATTTGAAAGAAGGGTTATATTTTAATCAAACATGTCATATTTTATTAATGATGATGTGAAGATATTTGATGGGTAAACTAAAAGCTTAGTGATTCAGACAAAAGGTTGGGGGACGGGGGTGCATTGGATCATGAGTAGTTTCTTTCCTTCTCCGAAATTTTGTAATTTTGTAGTAATTTTGTAATTCACCTGACCTGACTCTACTCGAAAATGGGTTTGGTAAGCTGAAGAGAAAAACTAGAAACCAGCACCCGATACAAGCAGGAGCTGAAGATGGCTGCAGCACAGGCCTGGCAGAGCATCACAAGAGAACATACTTAGCACCTGTATATGGGTCACAGACTTCAAGAATCTGTTGCTTGCAAATGATATGTGATAAAGTACTAAATATTATTACTTTCATTTATATAACATGAATATGTCCCAAGCATTATGGTTTCCTGAAACTGTGTGTGTGTGTGTAAAAGCTGAGAAAGTATACCTCAACAACATGTGAATTGTTTGATTACAAATTTTAATTTGTGGAGGACAGCGCCCTCTTTGTCCCAAACATCATGGAGCTCACTGGACATAGTGAACAAAACTGGATATACAACAGCACAAGGGATTAGTAGTTCCTTAATGGATTGGGCCACATTATTCTGGACAGCCTTTCCTTGGAAGGCAAGGCTGATGCTGATCATTACTGATCGGCACTGAGGGGTCATCTTCACCATGTATTAAGGTCAGTGTCAAGGCCTTAATCTCCAGAAATGCCATTCGAAACGATGCCTGAGATGCCATTCGGAACGATGCCTGAGATGGAATTTTCATTTCTCAGTTCCGTCAGCTGAGTGCGAGTTTGATTGACTTTCTGATTTGGCAGCGCATGACCCTATTAATGACTTTACATTAATCAGGTCCCAGTTGCTGATCAGATGTGGGCAACAGCAGAACGTCGTGCCAGTAAGCTGAAAAGAGCAGTGGTGCAGAGACAGGCCCCGTGCATTATTCATTATTTACTCTTACGCATACTTCATAAGTGAACTTATTTTTTGCCCAAAACATTTTGCACATAAGCAAATAGACAAATCTAATTCACAATTATGTTAATATTATGGGTCGCATAATATATGTGTTTAAACTTTGTAGGAAATTAATTATATTTCATTTCATGGTTTCCAAATTTATTGGAAAATTGTTAAAAAGTGCATATGATTCATTTTAAATGAAAGAAAAATATGAATAAACACCATCCTGTATCAACACTACATTTGACATGGCTGATCCTTAAGGATACTCTGTATTAGATTTGTTAGAGAAGTTTGCAGGTTGGACAACAATGCAGCTCTGTAATGTACATACATTTACAAATACAAACAACGAAAATATAGCCACAAGCAGTTCATTCCTGTGGTCCAAGCATCGCAAACAACAATTTGCCCAACACCTTGGGCCAAAATTTTCACAGTCAAGGCACAACTGTCAAGCTGTAGCAGCGATGAAAGGCACTGGCGAATTAAGGCATGTCCGACTCAGTTTCGGTAATTTCAAGACCAGAGGGTGCACCTTCAGCACAGTTGTAAAGGAGGTTGGTTTAAGAGGAACACATTTAATTGTGTGTGAGATGGAGGTTTGGTTTCATTGTGACCAATCAGAATGGCCACTTTCTTTCCATTTAATACCACATGAGTCAAGGCCATAAGTAAACTGGCAGTTTCAGCATGTACTTCTCCAGGAGAAGCAGTGTTTTTAAGAAAGTCTGTAACCTGGGAGGCTTAATTCATCTTAGCTTAATATAAACCTAAAGTATTAGGGTTTTTTTCCACTTCCTTTCAGCGACCACACTAGTGGATTTCAGCTTTTATACCCCTGCTGAGCACCAGAACTTTAATTTATTTAAAATATATTTGTGTTTGCACTCAACACCTGCACTATGAATGAATGAATGAATGAATGAATGACTAATTGCATTTATATAGCCCTTTTCCGTATGCTTGAAGTGCTTTGCAATTATGAGGGGAATCTCACCTCACCCACCACCAATGTGTAGCACCAACCATTCAAGGAGACGTGCAGTGGGCCATCGAGTTTGATAAACCCACTGTCACGCATCCAGACAAATCCACTGTGGCTTGTGACAGAAGGAAACAGAGGCGGCCTTTTTTTAGATGGTCTGTGTATAGAGTAAGGATAAAACAAAAGAAGAGCAATGCAGCTAAACAAAGCTCACTTCCTCCATTTCCTCCCTCTTAAAAATCTAGTCACAAATGTGTTACAAAGGAAATGTAGTGCTGTTTTTTTTTTTTTTTTTTTGGAGCAGTACAGGATCATTTCCTTGCTTGAGGGTACAAAGGCAGCACCCCTGTGAGATTTGAACCCGAATTGTCTTGAGCACAAAGCCCTGCCAATTTCTCGGAATAGCTTAAAGTAGAAATTATGCGCAGTACAATATCCGTCACTAGCCTACATGTCTGCTATCAACATATTGAATTAACATTTAGAGGTAAAAGCCCTTTAGTCAAATATCTGAGGATGATACACACAGTTAAATTGTTGTGTTGGCTGCGTCCTTGTCATGTTATACTTGCAAGTTAGATGTTACTTGTCTTGTTTTAGCTGGTTTATTTTTTTTAACAATGAGCAGCACAGTGGGTAGCCTCACAAAGGAGAAGATTCCAGGGCCTTTCTGTGTGGAGTCTGCATGTTCTCCTCATGTCCTTGTGGGTTTCCTCCAGGTACTCTGGTTTTCTCCCACAGCGCAAAGACATGCAGGTAGGCCAATTGAAGACTCTAAATTCCCCACAGAATGTGTATGAGTGTGTGAGTGAATGCTGTGTGTGCCCTGCGGTGGATTGGCATCCTGTACAGGATGTATTCCTACCTCTTGCCCAATGCACACTGGGATAGGCTCTAGAACCCCCCATGATCATGACCCTCCCATACAGATTCAGACATATCTCAGCTTCTCCTCTCCCACCTGTCCTCTGGACCTGAACACCTCATCTCTCCTCCAGTCCATTACTCGTGACATCCTTCTCTACAGGTGTACCTCAGGTATTCTCCTTGGTCTCCTCGTCTTCTTCCTGGGCTCTGCACCAAATTCCTTGGTCCTCTCGTCACTGATCATAACATGCTATATCACTCTTGACCTTCCGACCAGCTGACCTTCTGGTCTCCATACACACTGTATCTCAGCCTCCACAAATGACATCATTAGCTGGATGGAAAAATCACTGCCTAGAGCTCAGCCTAGCAAGCGCTGAGATGCTCTACCTCCCTGCCATGTCATACCCCTTACACGACCTCTCTCTCTCTCTCTCTCGCTCTTGCCCTGGGCAATTCCAGCACCCATGAACCATGGAGTGGTGCTAGATCACAAATTTAACAATCAGCATGAATTGCAGCAGTGAGCCAGGACCTGCAGGTTCTTCCTCTGCAACATCAGGGCAATCTAGGCCTGTGATTAATCCAGCTGATTTTCTGGCCATTCCGCAGCCTCTGCACACCTGGCCCCTCAGCGGTGGAAAGAGATTCCCCAGGTACTCCAGCACAGGTGTCAACCTCACAGGCTGAAGACCGATCTCTTTAGACTGCACCTTGGCTCCTCCTCTCCACCCCTTCTTGGTGATTTTTAGCCCAAACACTTTTCTTTCTTTTTTTTTTTTTGCTTCAGAGCCAGTGGTTCCATCTGTTTTTATTTAATGTGGTTTCACACTTATTTGAATAGCTTTGATTTTTTAAATTAAATTTATTCGCACAACTTATACAACTTAATTTAATAGGGTATTTGACAAGTTCCAACTGTATCCTTTGAAGCTTTGTGTAAGATTTTTGTTTCATCTCATTTCAAAGAAGGTCAGTCTGTGATCATGTAGTCTCTCTCTTTCTCTCTTTCTCTCTTTCCTTCTCCCTCTCCCTCCTTTTCCCTCCATCTCCCTCTCCCTCTCTCACTCCCTCTCTCTCCTCCTGTAGAAAGCAGTGGGGCGGTTCAGCTGAGCATCTCACTCTCTCTCCCTCTCACTCTCCTCTCCCTCCCTCCCTCCCTCCCTCCCTCCCTCTCTCTCCATCTCCCTCTCCTTCTCACTCTCCTCTCTCCTGTAGAAAGCAGTGGGGCGGTTCAGCTGAGCATCTCACTCTCTCTCCCTCTCTCTCTCTCCCTCTCACTCTCCTCTCCCTCCCTCCCTCCCTCCCTCCCTCCATCTCCCTCTCCCTCTCCTCTCTCCTGTAGAAAGCATTGGGACTGTTCAGCTGAGCATCTCTCTCCCTCTCCCTCTCTCTCCCTCCCCCTCTCTCCTCTCCTCTCCCCCTCTCTCTCTCCATCTCCCTCTCCCTCCCTCCCTCCCTCTCTATCTCTCCCTCCTCTCCTCTCTCCTGTACTGTAGAAAGCAGTGGGACGGTTCAGCCGAGCGTCTCGTGGAGCTGCAGCAGACAGGAAGATGAATGGCTCAGCCCGCGCTGTACTTGCAGACTCCTGCATTTTTCCTGGGGGGGGCTGAATAGGTACTCCTGCTGAGGGTGAAAGTACAGAGCTGTGGGGGGGGGGGGGGTGAAGAAGTTCTGTGTGGAAAGCAAGAAAAAGAATGGAGGAGATCAAGAACTTTTATTTCACCGCTGGTCACGAATTGCAGCCTCATTAAAATTTCAGATAGAACAATGGAAGGGGTGGTGGGGGGAGAAGAAAAAAACTGGTTTACTGGGTGTGAATTTGAACTCCCGAGTGAAACTGGTTGCTTGGTCAAACCACGCAGAGGCAAGAGAGACCCACGGATGTCTAAATACTGCAAATATTAGGGTTTAATGAGGAAGATAAAAAGCTTGTTTAAAAACTAAAAACCAGGCTAATTTAAGAGTGCATTTCTTCCAGTTGCTGTGCTCCAGGAGAACTGAGTTATCTTCACTTTTCTCCTGTATCTGAAGCACTCAAAGCTATTCACAAAAGGCTTTTTTTTTTTTTCTTCAGATGTCTTAATGGCTGCTTGTTGCCCAAAGCTGGGGCAGCATTGACTAACATTAATTGCGCTATGTCTTAGTCGATAACAAGCATAAAATAAATCTGATACTCTAAACTCAAACTGAAGAAAGAAAGATTATTCACTCACAAAACATGTTCCACAGCATATTGACACATCATAACCTTTGCTGAATCTGTTTGTATTTCTTTGTCTGAACTGAGGCTAAGGCACTTTAAATGAGCATTTGAAGGCCATTTACTGAAGTCAGAACATTCACAAATAACATCAGACCCAGTTGGTTTCATTATGTTATCAACAGCAGATATTATATTTCTGAAACTGAGAAATGTGATATTTCTGTAGTTGATGAATAAATAATTCAACTAAAAACCCAACGAGAATCCTCGCCAATCACATTTTATATTCAGATTTTCAACTTTTTAAGATATTTCAAGGTTACAAGCCAGGGTTGCTCCTTGTTAGTTTTATTATTATTATTTGCTGAATCCAATAACAATGTGGCCGTGACACCAATAAGACACAGAACCAAATATACTTACGCATTGATGACATTGAGTTGTGTGTAAGGAAACCCCATTTTGGCAAGGTGACGTGCAATTTAAATGGAAAGAAAATGGCCTCACCCTTAATTGGAATCAACTCAGACAGTGAACAGTAGGAGGCTTCAGATTGCCGGGGAAGTGAGAATTTGTTTAAAATTACAGTTTCAGAATCCAGCAGTTTTAACAGCTAACACCCTTGTTTAATGTTTGGCACTCTGAATATGGATAAACTCCTCACTCATCCAACATGTGAATTGGATTTGTTTTATTTGATTTGTTAATTATTATCTAATGTATCAATTATCAATTCAGTCACCAAATTTGTTGTCAGGCAGAGCAACCTGTTGGATCAACATACTTAATGAATGATGGGGGGAGAACTGGGTGAAGCCAAGATGAGATATGGAAGGTGGGTTGGACAAGGACTGGCTTATCTGAAAGCTGACCAATTTACTTAATAAAGTGGCCCTATGTTGTTGAAAGTAGGGCTAGGTACCATGATATTACCATCAAAGATAGATTCTCAGCCTTGTTTTAATGGCACTGGACATGAATATGATAGGAAATCGTTCGGCCATTGATTACCTCTAAATTTACTTCTGCTTTTAACAACAGAGGTGATGGTCATCGGCAATAATTGTTAAGGCTGATACTGCAGTCTCCATCTTCAGGCAAAATATTATCTATGTGGCAAAGCCAGTCATACCACACTGACATCTCCTTGAAACTGGAACTGCCTCTAAAAATGTCAGTTCCAAGCTGGTAGGCATGAACAACAATTATCTACATAGACACGAAGACTTTCAATTGATGATTTCAATTGAATGTGACCGATTGGTTTTCCAGACTTAAAATCAAAAAGGAAACCATAAATAACTTTGTGTCCTGTATCTCTTCAGAAGTAGGAGAACACCATGATACCTTTTTATTATCGTGGCTTTTGCAAAAAGTGTATCTTCTGTGGTGGCGCCTTTAACGGATCTTTTAAAAGCAAAAAGCCAAATCTGCCTGGTCTTCTACCTGTCAGCAGGCTTTTAAGGAGGAGGTCAAGACTCTCCTAACTGTGGCTCCGATGTGGTGGCAGATGCACTGTTCCGTGTTCCTTGAAGTATTGCTGCTCATTCTCCACTTCTCCTACCTGCTCTTGTTTTGACTCCTTTTCTCCTCTCTAGATGCCAGAGTTTCTGGGGGTGAGAGGATGGTCACACTCCAGTTAACAAAGTCTCAGTGTTTCACTGGAGAAGTGTGTGTGTGTGTGTGTGTGTTAAAATTTGTTCTTTGGGAACTGAAGGGGTCCTTGATGTCTCATCCCCAAGTGTGACATTTTGACCAAAAGTATAATCTGCTAATGTGCCGGTTTGACAAGCAACTGAAAGAAATGTCATGTTTGGATATGACTTTGGGACAATGAGGACATTACTCATGCCCCAAAGGGACTAAATCCAGTAACAGCCATCATTTATTAAGCGCCTCAAAGAATTCTGGTCTAATTTAAATTTGATAACAGGTAAGTTCTCTCCAGTAACCTAACCACCCCCAAAACCTCTTCTGAATCGGATCATTTTACTCAGGTTTTCTTATTAAGCAGTAATATAATAATAAATGTTTCCACGTGCATATAATGCAATTAATGCCATTGCTTTCCAGTCCAAGCATTCATGAGCAACATTATATGGTGCTTCTGTGAATGTTGTTTAAACTATTATGGGGTTGTGGGGACCTCAGGTGGCTGTTTGAGGAACTACAGCTGACCACATCTACTCAAAATTCATTCTTTAAAAATAAATGAGTACTTCTTGACAACATTTTAAAAAAGATTATCCTGAGTTTTGCACACATTTTCTGAATTTCAACCATGAACAGTTACAATTAGCAGATAAATCATTGCACTCAGTTCAATCTGAAGTTGGTACTCACAGTACCAACTCAGCACCTATCATAATAGTAATCCAATGACGCAGCTTGATTAAATTTTCACAAGTTACAAAAATCAGGCATCAAAATTGGTTTGATGTAGCATTGTAATGTGCCCGTCAAGTGCTTCACCAAGATCTCGTACTTAGCAATGACTGATAGAAGTCTAAGAGGCAAATAAACAGGAAAGTGGCTGTGTGCATTGGTTTCCAAGGAAAAGTTCAAAACAGGCATTGTGTAGAAACAAAACATTTTTTGATTTACTTAGGACAGGTAGCCAGACAAGCAGGAAAACTATTTTCAAAATTATAGGGATAATGACGAGTAGTGGAGAATATGCCCAAGTGTGCATAACTTTACTTTTAAACACGAGTAGAGATCGTACCACTTACATCACTGTGAGCAATGTGTATAAATCTTACAATAGCAGCGCTATCTTGTCAAGCAGATTATTGCAGATATATAATGTTCTGGGTTTAGTTTACAGGCATTTTAGCAGACTCTCTTATCCAGAGCGACTTACATTGTATCCAGTTATACAGCTGGATATACACTGGAGCAATGCAGGTTTAGTACCTTGCTCAAGGGTACATCAGCAGTGTCCTACCGGGGAATCTAACCTGGAACCCTTAAGGTACAAGACCAACTCCTTAACCATTATACTACACTGTCTCTGCTCCACAGTTGTGTGTGCGTGCGCGGGCGTGTTTAAAGTCGGTCAGTGCTTTTCTGGAGTCGGTAGCTGTATTTGTACATTTTTAAAATCTGTGTAATATTGTGCATACTGTTTATTGCGCTGTCTGCACTGTTGTTATTGTTATCACTATTATTATGTAAACACTTTTTCATTGCACTTTTTTGTGAATTATTGTTCTTGTCACGCCGCTCCCAGAATTCACCATTCTTTCGTTCACTTTTTTCTATTTAATGTTGCGCACCCCATTGAGCACATCCCTAGACAGCCGGGTCGTAACACAAACACAAATATCAGTTTTTATATCATACTGGTACATGTTCATTTCTTTAAGCGGTGGCCTAAGGTTGCATGCGTGCATTTTTTCCACCACAAGGGGGCACAATTACACTTCAATCACTTCAGAGATTACTAGTGCCACTCTTTCTTTTAAAGGCTCTTTGTGCAATGAACAAAACAATCATTCTATCTCTATCTCAATCATTCAGCTCTATCCTATGGCGCTTCTCTTTACCAGATTTTGGTAGGGATGGGTGCGGGAGCAGGTTCAGTAACTTTGGGACACCAAACAGAACTCAATCTGTGCACCATAACTGTTTTGTTTTTTTTAATATTTTGAGTCTCCATTATTGACATTGTACATAACTAAATATCAGTTCAGTCTCAATTTACAGTACAGTAACAACTCATTGAGAATCTATTGATAATCAACATGTGTTTTGTTGCTAATCAATAGATGGTCCTTAACTTTGTCACCAGACATTTTGATGATGTCATATGAGGATGAAATGTGGGTAAACAAAAAATGTTGATAGTCATGTCATTGTGTTGTTGAGATTCACTTAACTTTGCTTGAATTGACCACAGATAAGCCATATACTGTATGTGCAGTAGATAGTTGACATTCAGCTGAATATTTGATGCTTACTTGATGTCTGCTCACTTAGTGGAGAGAGAGTTGGGATCATAGACTGTATAAAAATTGGGATATTGCAAACAGTCAAGTAATACTTTGTTGCTTGTCAATAGAGTGATTTGTGACAAGTTTTTGCAGAGAATTACCTGACCTACAACTGACTTTCAATTGACACTCAACTGATTTTCAGTTGATATCAAACTGAGTTTCAACACCAGGACACAAAAGTGGTGCCACATATTCCCCGGTGATGGTCTTCCAGGTCTGAATTTCATCTTCATCTTCAGTTCCTCTTCGATTCAGGGGATTTTTGCCTTCAGTCTTGTCTTCAGCGAGTGCAACGCATGTTCACTTGGATTCAGGTCAGATGAAGGACTTGGCCAGTCAAGAGCAGTCCACTATTTCCCCAGAAAAGGCTGCTTTAGCAATGTGTTTGGGGGTCATTATCCTGCTGCAAAGTGAACCACCACCCTATGCGTTTTTGTGGCATTTAGTTGGTTCTGAGCAGATAAGATGCTTCTGTGCACTTCAGAATTCATTCTACTGCTTTTAAATGTACTTTTTTAGAAAACAACTGTAACCTGGTCGTTCTGCTCTTGAGGTTTACAAGTGGTTTGTATCTTGCAGTGAACACTCTGAGGTTATGCTGGTGTAGTCATCTCTTGATTTTAGCTTTTGACATGTCTATACCTACATCCTGGAGAGTGTTCTTGATCTGTCCGACAGTTGAAAATGGGGTTTTTCTTCACAATTGAAAATATTCTTTGATCATACTCTACAGTGGAGCTCCGTGGTCAGCCAGGTTGTTTGCTGTTGCCGAGCTCACGAGTGCGTTCTCGCTTCTGAACAATGTACCAAACGGTTGATTTTGTCACACCCAATGCTTTGGTGATGACTCGGAGTGATTTATTTTGATTTTTTTCCACTCCACAATGACCTGGTTTACTGGCATTGACACTTCCTTGGTCCTCAAGTTGAGAGACAACAGCAGCAGACTCAAAATGCAAATTCCACACCTAGGACCAACTCAAGGCCATTTGTTAGCTTTCTTGTGCATGAACCAATGGTGCATCAGCACACAGCTGGCCAAGAAACAGCTGAGCAGCTAATTGTCTAATTACTTTTGGTTCGCCGAAATGGGAAGACAATGTATAAAAATGGCAGTAATCCCTACATGGTTCATCTGATAAGGATGTAAATACCTACAAATTAAAGCTGACAGTCTGCACTTTAGCCTCATATTCATCGTTGCATCTCAGATCTAATGTGTTGAAATGCTGAGCCAAAACAACACAAACTTGTGTCACTGTCTAAATACTTAGACTGCGCTGTGTGTGTGTGTGTGTGTGTCTAAGATTAGATTCAACTTGGATTAACAGGTACTCTCAGTCAAAATCTGAGTTCATTTTTGCTAAGAGAAAAGTGATGCTTACGATAACGTCTGTGTTATCTAATCTCATGGGAACACACATAAATGTTCTAGAGACACAGTCTAAATGAACAAGATCATAATCAAGTATAGCCACGTGAAACGATATAGGCTACAAGGTGATCTCATCTAGCTATTCATGCCGCACACGTGTGCTGGTTATCCACATCAACACTATACGGCACTGCAAATCACCCTGAAATACGCCCACCTGTGGACCCTGCCAAATATCCACCTCTAGAGCGGTGTGGTGTGCGCATTATCCCAGCAGGGGGTTAATGACACCTCTGCTAATTACAGAAAAATGTAAAAAAAAATTAAAAATTAAAATAAAAAGTGTGAATGTGTGTTTCTGTAGACAGGCATGTGTGTGTTGTTGGCCGTATGTTAAAACTTCAGCATGTGCCCATATAACGTATTTTCCATGCTAATTGCTCAAGGACAGACGATGAGGAACATTTGGCTCTATTGCCATTCTGGGGGGGGGGGGGGGTCAGGGGTTCAGTTCTGCTGAATTGCACTGTAGGGGCACGCACATAATCCTTAAAACACAATATCCTTCAGCCCAAGGCAAAGTTCTCAAAAGCCCAGGTAGAGCCCGCCCCCCAAAGCCCAGGTGCAGGGACACACACAGGGGTAGTACCTGAGAAATAACACAGTCACCAAGCTCTCCTGGGTAGCACGGCACTCACACAACAAGGAAATGAAACCCATCAGCAAGTCTCCACTTTTCTCCACAGGATTTTAATAGCTTTCTTTTTCCACTGCACCTACCTGGGGCATTTTAATTAGGGCCCGTGGCACTAATGAAAATGTACACACTGTGGAGGTAAGTTTAATGTGTCAAATTAGCATACATTCTGTGACAGAATCCGACTGTACCACTAAAACCAAAACTCAGAAAAATTTACTGAGATTAATAATATCCATCATAATAGTAGAGCAGTTTCTGTGCATGTGGCAGTGGTTAAACTGATTGAACATTGTTAATTTGGAGTGCATTTGACTTATACACTTTTTTTATACGCTTTTTTTTCACTTAAAAATCAGCACATTCAAAAGTGGCTCCTTGCATAAACACATCTCTACTTCATGAAGGGCATTATCATTGCAGTTGTTATGGAGACCTCAGTCATAGATGCCATGAATTACAAGGAAAATATAAAGCAGACGGTCTCCTGCACAAACTGCTATGGTATTGGTTTTGCCACTGTGTGGCAGAAAAACATAACAGTTTCTATGAATGGTCCTTTGTAAGAGGTATATGACACTGTTATAAGCAATACGTAGTACATTCATAACCACAGCATAGACATTCATAAATACTTAAGTCAATAACGGGAAATAGGCATACACTTTGCTATGTCACACATACTTTGTGATGTAGCACGAAATACTACTATGACAAACCAAGCGGCACACCATTTATCTGTCAAGAAAAATATAACAGAGGGGAAGGAAATGAAAGGAATTATAAAGACCAGTAGATTACATTCATAGGCACACTGAAGATTGATAATGGGTGCAATTCATTGTCTTGTATGTTTTCCGTGAAGCATGAAGGAGTTGAACTCCTGTCATTTTAAAAAGGCTGACAAATGCATTAGTTAAAGCATTGCAACACTTGCTTTGAGAAATACTATGATATGACCATTTTTAGAGGCATGTAACACAAAACATTCACTCTGAAATGTGTGCGACATACAAGGCCTGTTTAGCTTGGCTGGTGTTCCATTCTTTGTGGTCAGAAGTCAACACAAAACCGTATCATATGGAATCCGGTCTGGAATCCTTTTCAAAACAGACAGAAGTGATTTGGGAACAATACCTGTGCCAATGGTTAGTAAGGATGGATTTACATCAAGCATAAACAATATATTCACAAGGAATGCAGTGTTTGTAGTATCGCTGTATTCACTCGCTACCCTTCTTGTGCTGGCAAGGGACATCGCTTCATAAAACAGATTTCAAACATGTACAACTTCCAGAAAAGCAGTAACCGACTTTAAACACTCACTCGCACGCGCACGGGCATGCGTTCAGGCACGCATGCACGCACGTTTGCACACTTACGCCTTCCGACCTAATTGAAAAATTACATGATTGCTTTGGTTACTGCACACGGTCCCAAATTTTCGATTTACAGTAGGCTACATGTCTTGAATGTACAGGATCCAGCACACAGAATGTTTACTTTAAACAATAACTGAAATTTAAAGTCGGTTTACATTCTTTGTTACTTTTGGCATTAGAAAGGTGTTCATAAACTGCTTTCATTCAAGATAATACATTATTGTAATGTAAGAACCTTGGTTGGCGGGATTGTTCTGTTCCACGTTTCTACCGGTAGATGGCAACACATTCCAAGCTTTGTTTTCGCGTTTGTGTAGCCTATTAGCGAGCGTGAATGTCAAATTCAAATAGCATACAACCAAACCATCCCCTTGATAAAATAACAAAAATTGCAGTTTTATATAAAGGAATTTCGTTTAAGATGTAATAGAATTGGCAGTAACATTTGGAACATAAATGTGTAGGCCAAAACATTTAGTAGATTAAAAAAAATAATAATAAAGTCGTGGGCCACTCATTCGGATAAAATAAAGATTCCTTGGAATCAGCACCTTTTAATTTAATCTGAAATGTTTCATCTGAAGTCACCATGATTATACTAGCATCTAAAACTCCCTGCTTGTTTTTCAGAGACTGTCTTCCTCTCTATGCTACTGTAAATGTGATTCGTTTTTTAAAGAGAATGGGAGGACTCAGACGGCCCCCTAACCAGTCAGATTCAGTGACTGTGTTCGTCGTATTTGGTTCAGCAAAGGGACCTTGCATCCTGAACGTGAAACTACCAAGTTCACAACGTGTTTGATTTTCTTAACATCCACTGTATAAAGACGCAGGGTCGTGGAGACAAGACAAGACATATTTGAGGACTAAACGATCCGGCGCAAAGGTAAGCTTATACGCTTTCGTTGTTTTTAAAGCGTGTCTTTAAACGGTAGCCTATAGCCTAATAAGCGGTATAAATAGAGACGCAGTGTTCTCTTCGCCCACCCGTAGCACTATACACTGCGGTGGTGTATGTCGTTGCAAGCTAGCGACCCAACGTGAAGAAGAATGTACACAATACATTACAATGAGCCCAATAAGAAATTATCACTTTTGGGCGTGCTCCGTAAACATAGAATCACGAGTCTAAAAACGGTAAATATTGTGGTACAGATATAGTGGAAATGTAGGCTATACGAATATATAATAAGATGCATGATTTCGCTTTCACTGATGACTCGTCAAAAGCGAGAAATAACATGTTACTTGCTATTGAAAACATTGCTATCCTTCGAAAAAAAAAAAGAATCAGAAATGATAGCTGGCGACTATTAAGCTAGCTTGATAGCAACGTTAACGTTCACTTCATGCTTCTGTCTATCGTGTCCACCTAACTGCAGTCTACATTAGGAGTACATAATGGAGACCGAATGGTACACACAATGACATCTTAATTATTGTGTATTAAATAAAACGTGATGTAGCTACGATTTCATTTTGTAATATTGGGCATTTTCAGAGGACTCGAACAGAATCAAGACACTCACCATAGCACGTGAAAAACAACAACAATAATAATAGTAATAATAATAACAATAACAACAACAATGAAATAATAACTAATGGTATACAATAACGCATAACAACAATATTGCAATAGGCTACGCGCTAAAATCGCTCATTTCTCATAAGAAAACTTAACGATGGCAAATAGACTTCCTATTGAAGGATACCACGTACTGCCTTATTAAATCTTAACTAAGGTTTGTCAGTGAAATATAATGGAACGAGCCATCCGATGTGTTTTCACGTATCCTAGTGAATGTTGAATTACATTCTAGGTCAGTGGTTATTTCTGATTGAGTAGTTTACTGTATCATTGTTTGGATTACATGAATGATGCCTCAAGACAAAGACGCAGGCAGTTTTCTATTTAAAGGTTTCAGAGAGGCGGCTAGTTGACATAGCACAGTTAACAACAAAATGCTGTTGGCAGAGAATCAGGCTAATATTTTAGATCCATATATTTCTTTTCTTTTTCTTTTTTTTAAACTTTACCATAATGTTGGTGAACAACAATTTTGCAATTTATTTTGTAAGTTCAGTTTTAAGAGCTAAATTGTTTTAATTGCATATTTTTTGGGAATTTTGTAGAGCATAGGTGGGCGTGTCAGTAATTTGCATCAGACACTTTATGATCTCAGTTTGCAGGGTAATAAATGCATTCTTAAATCCATTCTGCTGGCAAGACTAATTTGAGGCAAAGTAATACGTGCTAATACGTTGTACTTCAGATTATAAAAGCAGTAGGCTACTCCTATTGTAACGATGCTGGGGGGGAGGGGGGGGCGGGGGGGGGGGGGGGGGGTGTAAAAGAGTTTGCCCAGTGTTTGGTGAAATCCAACCACATAAAGCTGTTTGCTCAAAGAAAATGTGAGTTTTACTTTGATCCTTTCATTTAATGAAAGTCATGTTCACAGTTACACCGGCTGAGAGGTTCTCTCCCAACTACTTGAAATTGATGGATTGCCTAAAATGTGATTTTATTGTCATTTTAAATGTGATTTATTAAAGCGATTATTTATTAGTATTTGGCACGTTTAGCCCCAGTATGTTACATATTCATTCAACCCTGTTGACGGAGAGCGTAATGTGAAATGGCATCCTCCCAGTACTGTCAGTTACTGCACAGTCTTTCTTTGTATGCAGAGGGGACAGATAGGCGTACCGCGGAGGTAATTTGGACAATATTCAAAGCATCGCAAATGAGCTTAATCCGCTGTAGTAAAATATTGCCATTTTCCTGTAACTCAGATAAGAATGGAAAAGAAAGGGCTGATGTTCTCCTGTTCCACGAGTGCCATGTGTCACACCTTTCAGCCTCCTGAGGTTTCCCGTATTCTACATATCGTTACATAGGATATACCTGTCGGTTCACCAATGTCCTTAATTCTTCTAGTTTGCATGAAACCCCGTGTCTGCGTGGGTTTCCTCCCACAGTCCACTGACATGCAGGTAGGCTAATTGGAGACTCTAAATTGCCCATAGGTATGAGGGTGTGGGTGTGGGTGTGTGTGTGCCCTGCGATAGGAATACACCTACCTGTTCGGGGTGTATGTATTCCTGCCTTTTGCCCAATGCATGCTGGGATGGGCTTCAGCACCCCCCGCGACCCTGCTCAGGATAAGCGGGTGTAGATAATGGATGGATCCTGCCCAGGATAAGCGGGTATAGATAATGGATGGATGGATGGATCAACTGTTACCCCCTCATTCCTTTCTAAGTGTGCTTCTCCGCACCACACCTCTATGTTCCCAGCACTTTCTTCAAAATATTTAAATGATCCTGTTGAACTGCGTTCGATACCCAGTTCAATTCATTTATCACCACAAAATATAAGCAACATTTTGAGAAATCTGATCGTCTGTACTTGGTGTTGCCGAGGTAGGCTTAACTTTTGTTTTTACTTAACTGTTTTTACGGGGTGAGAGTGAGATGGCACGGCCATTTGTCTACAAACCTATAGCGGGTGTAGTTGATCATTTGCATCACACAGGGTGCATGAATGTGTCCAGGCTTTGCATTCTGGTGAGAAATGCACAGGCCAAAAACAAAAACAAAAACAAACAAAAAAACAAAAAAAACATTTCCTTTGCTTTTTATTCGTAACAGGCTGTTACCAGCCAGCAGTAGAAATCATGTGTGTGTGTTGAAAGAACCCTGACTTCACACCAGATGATTCCCACATTATGCTGCGTCTCCGCGGTTTGTTGTCATCTCCGGGGGCTGCTTAGTTCTGCTGCGGAGTATTCCAAGCATCTGGAGTAAAAGGACGGTCATGTGACTGAAGCCGAGCATGGTAACCCTTTAACTCAAAGTCAAGCACCAGGCATCGTGCTCTGTTTATTACAGACGTGGGATTTCTGTTTTCCTGAGAGTTACACTGACGTTTCTCCACTTCTGCGTGCTGCTCTGGATAAGAGGATCTTCTAAGTGGCTGTAGTGTAATGTAATGCAATGCAGCAAATGGGACCATATAGCACAAGGCCTGTTTTTTTTATTCCACTTCTGAATCAGACAGTTTTACCATACATCAAGGGTGGCTATTGTTTACCAATACAAATCAATAAAAAGGCTTATCTTACACACACAGGCACAGACATGCAGACACACACACACACACACTTTTTTATATAGCCTAATGCTCAGCATATATACTGTATACTAAATATTTTGATAAAGGAAATGTGGTATATACAACTTCAACTCTTCTGGAAAGGCTTTATACTAGATCTTGGAGCATTGCTGCAGGAATTTAATTCCTTTCAGCCAGAAGAGCGTTAGTGAGATCAGGCACTGATTGGGCAATTTGGCCCGGCTCACAGTTGGCTTTCCAATTGATCCCAGGGGTCAATTGGGGTTGAGGTCAGGGCTCTGTGCAGGCCAGTCAAGTTCTTCCATACCATTCTTGACAAAATCATTTCTATATGGACCTCGCTGTGTACCCGGGGGCATTTGTCATGCTGAAACAGGAAAGGGCCCAACACCATTGGGGAAGCACGGAATTGTCTAGAATGTGATTGCATGCTGTAGCATTAAGATTTGTCTTCACTGGAACTGAGGGGCCTAGCCCAAACCATGAAAAACAGCCCCAGACCAAGGGGTGTCCAGATACTATCCTTCGAAAAAAAAAAAGAATCAGAAATGATAGCTGGCGACTATTAAGCTAGCTTGATAGCAACGTTAACGTTCACTTCATGCTTCTGTCTATCGTGTCCACCTAACTGCAGTCTACATTAGGAGTACATAATGGAGACCGAATGGTACACACAATGACATCTTAATTATTGTGTATTAAATAAAACGTGATGTAGCTACGATTTCATTTTGTAATATTGGGCATTTTCAGAGGACTCGAACAGAATCAAGACACTCACCATAGCACGTGAAAAACAACAACAATAATAATAGTAATAATAATAACAATAACAACAACAATGAAATAATAACTAATGGTATACAATAACGCATAACAACAATATTGCAATAGGCTACGCGCTAAAATCGCTCATTTCTCATAAGAAAACTTAACGATGGCAAATAGACTTCCTATTGAAGGATACCACGTACTGCCTTATTAAATCTTAACTAAGGTTTGTCAGTGAAATATAATGGAACGAGCCATCCGATGTGTTTTCACGTATCCTAGTGAATGTTGAATTACATTCTAGGTCAGTGGTTATTTCTGATTGAGTAGTTTACTGTATCATTGTTTGCATTACATGAATGATGCCTCAAGACAAAGACGCAGGCAGTTTTCTATTTAAAGGTTTCAGAGAGGCGGCTAGTTGACATAGCACAGTTAACAACAAAATGCTGTTGGCAGAGAATCAGGCTAATATTTTAGATCCATATATTTCTTTTCTTTTTCTTTTTTTTAAACTTTACCATAATGTTGGTGAACAACAATTTTGCAATTTATTTTGTAAGTTCAGTTTTAAGAGCTAAATTGTTTTAATTGCATATTTTTTGGGAATTTTGTAGAGCATAGGTGGGCGTGTCAGTAATTTGCATCAGACACTTTATGATCTCAGTTTGCAGGGTAATAAATGCATTCTTAAATCCATTCTGCTGGCAAGACTAATTTGAGGCAAAGTAATACGTGCTAATACGTTGTACTTCAGATTATAAAAGCAGTAGGCTACTCCTATTGTAACGATGCTGGGGGGGAGGGGGGGGGCGGGGGGGGGGTTGGGGGTGTAAAAGAGTTTGCCCAGTGTTTGGTGAAATCCAACCACATAAAGCTGTTTGCTCAAAGAAAATGTGAGTTTTACTTTGATCCTTTCATTTAATGAAAGTCATGTTCACAGTTACACCGGCTGAGAGGTTCTCTCCCAACTACTTGAAATTGATGGATTGCCTAAAATGTGATTTTATTGTCATTTTAAATGTGATTTATTAAAGCGATTATTTATTAGTATTTGGCACGTTTAGCCACAGTATGTTACATATTCATTCAACCCTGTTGACGGAGAGCGTAATGTGAAATGGCATCCTCCCAGTACTGTCAGTTACTGCACAGTCTTTCTTTGTATGCAGAGGGGACAGATAGGCGTACCGCGGAGGTAATTTGGACAATATTCAAAGCATCGCAAATGAGCTTAATCCGCTGTAGTAAAATATTGCCATTTTCCTGTAACTCAGATAAGAATGGAAAAGAAAGGGCTGATGTTCTCCTGTTCCACGAGTGCCATGTGTCACACCTTTCGGCCTCCTGAGGTTTCCCGTATTCTACATATCGTTACATAGGATATACCTGTCGGTTCACCAATGTCCTTAATTCTTTCATTTGTCAAAGACGAATATAACCGTTACAGCTGTTGTATGATTGCGGAGCTATTCAGTCACAGGGTTTCCAAATATTGTGCCGAAGATTTTTTTTTGGTTTGATGGAATATATAGATTAACACCCCCCCCACCCCCCACCCCACACCATGTGTATATTTAGAAACTTGTGGTTAAAGTGTACTGTAGAGGTGCAGAGATGCATTTTAAGGTGAATACATAGCATAGGTAGAGGTCTAATGCTTTGAAATTCTGCAGTAAAAAAGAGGACACTACGGTTCCTGATGCATTTACCTTTGGAAACTTCTCAATGCTGAAGTTATCCTATAATGCCCTACTGTCAGGAGTGAGTGGGTGGAGTTGGGTGGAGTTGGTGGGGGGGGGGGGTGGTTACTATTAAAAGAATTCTTATTTACAACTGTGGTGCACTATCCATGAGAGAAAATGGCAGGGTATGAAATGACTGTTGAAATTTCAGACACCTTAGGGACAGAACCTCTTCCAAGAGAGCGGTTTTTATGTTTCTTTTCCACCTTTGTCTGAAAACGGAAGGAAGTTTCTGCTAGAAACCTGCTGCGCATTTTATTGTTTTTGCGGTTCTTGGGGGAAAAGTGCATTATAGTGTTATTTCAAAAGGCAGATTCCTAAAGGACAATATAATATTTTGAAATGTGAACTGCATTACTTCATCCTGTTGATATGGACCTATGGGTTGAATATTTGAATGAGTAATTTCTTAATTTAGTTAAGGTTTTTATATGGAAAATATTTTATTCATTTTAATTACTGTATTTAGTTTGATTTGGCTCCATTTCTCAGGCTGCCTTTATAAATTAATGCTTTAAACCTGAAACATGTGATTGGTGCTTCTCTGGGTGGGCAAAGAAGCAGTAGGAAGCTAGAAATTTTCTTGTGGCAGTCAACCGCTCAGTGGAGCTGGAGCATTATAGTACTAATCGTTAGATGCTATCTAGTCTGTAGTGGTTATACACTTTGATGTGGTTAGATGCTATCTAGTCTGTTATGGTTATACACTTTGATGTACGTCGCTCTGGATAAGAGCGTCTGCCAAATGCCTATAATGTAATGTAATGTAATGTAATGTAGGTAATCAGAGCACTAATTTGGTCTGGAACATGGCGAGCATTGTTGGGCTGAATGGCCTGTTCTCGTCATTATGTTATGTTCTGTTATGTCATTTCTTTGAACCTGATTGTGTGGCAGATGATCTTGTATAAAAAGACTTCAGACACCCTACTCAAGTTGACATATGCAACGAAAACAAAACTTGATATGGTGATACTTCTACAAAAGAAAAAGACAAAAATAACAAAAAAGAAGGAAGAAAACTGATTGCAGTCAGCCCTTTCAGAAGACGCTGGAGATTACTGGGATTTTAGATTTCCGGAAACTTCATGAAGCATTAAGGCTTACTTTCCTCTGAATATTTACTGGAGTTCCATGGTTGAACAGCTTCATGTAAATGATCCTTGTTTCAGTATCTCAACACAGCTAATTGAGGCATCTATCTGAAAATGTTGCTTTGTCCCAGTATAAAATTAGATTTTCAATCACTTTGTTTGTTGTTTTTTTAAGATGCTTTGTTTAAGAATGGCTGCTAAATTAACATAATGTAAAATGTTCTGCAGTATGGATCAAGTTATACTTGTAAATATATTTAGCGTGTGGTGCAGTGGGTAGCACTGTCGCCACACAGCAAGGGGGTCGCGGGTTTGAATCTCGGCTCGGGGCCTTTCTGTGTGGAGTTTGCTAGTTTGCATGAAACCCCTTGTCTGCGTGGGTTTCCTCCCACAGTCCACTGACATGCAGGTAGGCTAATTGGAGACTCTAAATTGCCCATAGGTATGAGGGTGTGGGTGTGTGTGTGTGCCCTGCGATAGGAATACACCTACCTGTTCGGGGTGTATGTATTCCTGCCTTTTGCCCAATGCATGCTGGGATGGGCTTCGGCACCCCCCGCGACCCTGCTCAGGATAAGCGGGTGTAGATAATGGATGGATCCTGCCCAGGATAAGCGGGTATAGATAATGGATGGATGGATGGATCAACTGTTACCCCCTCATTCCTTTCTAAGTGTGCTTCTCCGCACCACACCTCTATGTTCCCAGCACTTTCTTCAGAATATTTAAATGATCCTGTCGAACTGCGTTCAATACCCAGTTCAATTCATTTATCACCACAAAATATAAGCAACATTTTGAGACATCTGATCGTCTGTACTTGGTGTTGCCGAGGTAGGCTTAACTTTTGTTTTTACTTAACTGTTTTTACGGGGTGAGAGTGAGATGGCACGGCCATTTGTCTAAAAACCTATAGCGGGTGTAGTTGATCATTTGCATCACACAGGGTGCATGAATGCGTCCAGGCTTTGCATTCTGGTGAGAAATGCACAGGCCAAAAACAAAAACAAAAACAAACAAAAAAAATAAAAAAACATTTCCTTTGCTTTTTATTCGTAACAAGCTGTTACCAGCCAGCAGTAGAAATCACGTGTGTGTGTTGAAAGAACCCTGACTTCACACCAGATGATTCCCACATTATGCTGCATCTCCGCGGTTTGTTGTCATCTCCGGGGGCTGTTTAGTTCTGCTGCGGAGTATTCCAAGCATCTGGAGTAAAAGGACGGTCATGTGACTGAAGCCGAGCATGGCAACCCTTTAACTCAAAGTCAAGCACCAGGCATCGTGCTCTGTTTATTACAGACGTGGGATTTCTGTTTTCCTGAGAGTTACACTGACGTTTCTCCACTTCTGCGTGCTGCTCTGGATAAGAGGATCTTCTAAGTGGCTGTAGTGTAATGTAATGCAATGCAGCACATGGGACCATATAGCACAAGGCCTGTTTTTTTTATTCCACTTCTGAATCAGACAGTTTTACCATACATCAAGGGTGGCTATTGTTTACCAATACAAATCAATAAAAAGGCTTATCTTACACACACAGGCACAGACGTGCAGACACACACACACACTTTTTTAATACAGCCTAATGCTTAGAATATATACTGTATACTAAATATTTTGATAAAGGAAATGTGGTATATACAACTTCAACTCTTCTGGAAAGGCTTTATACTAGATGATGGAGCATTGCTGCAGGAATTTACTTCCTTTCAGCCAGAAGAGCGTTAGTGAGATCAGGCACTGATTGGGCAATTTGGCCCGGCTCACAGTTGGCTTTCCAATTGATCCCAGGGGTCAATTGGGGTTGAGGTCAGGGCTCTGTGCAGGCCAGTCAAGTTCTTCCTTACCATTCTTGACAAAATCATTTCTATATGGACCTCGCTGTGTACCCGGGGGCATTTGTCATGCTGAAACAGGAAAGGGCCCAACACCGTTGGGGAAGCACGGAATTGTCTAGAATGTGATTGCATGCTGTAGCATTAAGATTTGCCTTCACTGGAACTGAGGGGCCTAGCCTAAACCATGAAAAACAGCCCCAGACCAAGGGGTGTCCAGATACTTTAGGTCATATAGCCTAGCGTAGATGAGACAAACCTCAGTCATTTAATGGTTGTATAAATTGTGTGGTTGTGTTGGCGACATCAGAGCTCAGGCTGTCCGGTTGTCTGGCCTGCTAACTACCTGGTGTACACAGTGCAGGTATGTTTAGCCCAGAGGGGTCCCTGATTGGCTTGCTGCTAACTGTACCTGGTGTACTCAGTGCAGGTATGTTTAGCCCAGAGGGGTCCCTGATTGGCTTGCTGCTAACTGTACCTGGTGTACTCAGTGCAGGTATGTTTAGCCCAGAGGGGTCCCTGATTGGCTTGCTGCTAACTGTACCTGCTGTACCCAGTGCAGGTATGTTCAGTCCAGAGGGGTCCCTGATTGGCTTGCTGCTAACTGTACCTGCTGTACCCAGTGCAGGTATGTTCAGTCCAGAGGGGTCCCTGATTGGCTTGCTGCTAACTGTACCTGGTGTACACAGTGCAGGTATGTTTAGCCCAGAGGGGTCCCTGATTGGCTTGCTGCTAATTGTACCTGGTGTACACAGTGCAGGTATGTTTAGCCCAGAGGGGTCCCTGATTGGCTTGCTGCTAACTGTAACTGGTGTACACAGTGCAGGTATGTTTAGCCCAGAGGGGTCCCTGATTGGCTTGCTGCTAACTGTACCTGGTATACTCAGTGCAGGTATGTTTAGCCCAGAGGGGTCCCTGATTGGCTTGCTGCTAACTGTACCTGGTATACTCAGTGCAGGTATGTTTAGCCCAGAGGGGTCCCTGATTGGCTTGCTGCTAACTGTACCTGCTGTACTCAGTGCAGGTATGTTTAGCCCAGAGGGCTCCCTGATTGGCTTGCTGTTCACTGTACCTGGTGTACACAGTGCAGGTATGTTTAGCCCAGAGGGGTCCCTGATTGGCTTGCTGCTAACTGTACCTGGTGTACTCAGTGCAGGTATGTTTAGCCCAGAGGGGTCCCTGATTGGCTTGCTGCTAACTGTACCTGGTGTACACAGTGCAGGTATGTTTAGCCCAGAGGGGCCCCTGATTGGCTTGCTGCTAACTGTACCAGGTGTACACAGTACAGGTATGTTTAGCCCAGAGGGGTCCCTGATTGGCTTGCTGCTAACTGTACCTGGTGTACTCAGTGCAGGTATGTTTAGCCCAGAGGGGTCCCTGATTGGCTTGCTGCTAACTGTACCTGGTGTACACAGTGCAGGTATGTTTAGCCCAGAGGGGCCCCTGATTGGCTTGCTGCTAACTGTACCAGGTGTACACAGTACAGGTATGTTTAGCCCAGAGGGGCCCCTGATTGACCTGCTGTTATAAAGAGGCTCATTCAGGAGCCTCGGGCTTCAGGATCTGGGGCTTATAGATCAGCTGGAAAGGAGCTTTTACTCCAGCGCTACGGTTGTGGTGGTGGCATCAGTGGGCAGGCGGGCGGAGGGATGTTGGAGCAGCGGTGGTGGGGGTGGGGGGGGTGTTGTGAGCAGGGGTGCTGCTGCCGAATGCCTGGCAGAGCAGAGTTTTTGGGGGGGGGGGGGTGGGTGGCATTGGAGCAGCGTTTTGGTGGGGGGGGGGGGGGTGATGGGGGGGGTTGCTGCCGCTGCCGAATGCCTGGCGGAGCAGAGTTTGGGGGGGGGGGGGTGTGGTAATGGAGCAGTGTTTTGGGGGGGGGGGTGATGGGGGGGGTTGCTGCCGCTGCCGAATGCCTGGCAGAGCAGAGTTTGGGGGGGGGGGGTGTGGTAATGGAGCAGTGTTTTGGGGGGGGGGGTGATGGGGGGGGGTTGCTGCCGCTGCCGAATGCCTGGCGGAGCAGCGGAACACTGGGCCTTTCACCCGTTGAAGGAGTCTCAGGCGTGGGGAGCCCCTGTAGGCACCGCGAGGTCCGGCTGCCGCCGCAGAGCCGGGGAATATTGAGGCCTTTGTCCCCCCCCCCACCCCACCCTCCCACCCCCCCACCCCACCCTCCTGCCCGTACAGTCCTAACCGCAGCCTCGCTCGGTTACTGTGACCCTCTGTTTGCCCCCCCACCTCGCCCCCCCCCCCCCCATGTCCGCTCCTTGCAGGCTCAACCCCCAGTCTCTTATGCCATGAGCTTCAAAGGAAAGGAAAGGGAAAAAAGGAAAAAAAAAAAAAAAAAAACAGTCTTTCATTCAGCAGGCTGGGAAAAATCTGGAACCAGCACTGTAATAAATGACAAGACTGTTTTTTTTTGTAAGGCTATGTATATTCAATTATGCTGGATATAAATGTGTTTGAAATGCTGTACTTTCTGATGGATACGTATTGGGTAAGGTAGAATATTGTCTGAACCCTGTTGTTTGAGAGAACGCTTAAAAAAGAGGATATTGGCAATAAGCTAATTAAGGTTAATTATCTGTTCTAGTGATAGGTCTTGTGTGTTTAGGTCTAATGATGCTTTGCTTTGTGTTGAAACCGGGTCTGGAAATGGGGTGCATTGTGGGTGATGCTTACAGAGGCATAAAGGGATCAAAAGCACCGGTACCAGGCTTTAGTGCCGCACATTAGCTGCGGCTTTTCTGTCGAAACGTGATCCAGGGAGGCTATACTGTAATTAAGAAGCCTGCACCAGGCACGTTGAAAACCGTTTGAAGATCGCATGTCCTTCTCTTTTAATGACACGAAATGTCCTACTCTCATAATAACACTGTATGGCTCAAAACACAGATACAGGGCGCCTCCAAAAGTATGGTGACGGTAGAGTGAAATTAGTTATTTTTGCTACGCACGTACAATAAGAGCATTCCGATATGAGATCGCAAGATGAATGAGACAAAAGTACAGACGATCAGCTTTTATTTCGTGGTATTTTCTAGTCTTATTGACGCAGTTAATTTGAACGGCATTCCATTTTCTCTCGGGTGCAGCAGGTATTCTGGAGAATGCCATGGTCTTGCATCACGACAGAAACACGGTCTCCCTGAAGGTGAGCGCTTAATTACCACTGAGGCCGTTTCTGTCGCAAACGCACCAATAACCAGGTTTTCCAAGCGGAAGGAGTTTCTGAAAGCAGTCAGTCATTAATATAAATACTAATATAAAGTGCCGCGTGCGATGATGACCGTGTATGATGCACAGAAACGATATCCGGCGATGGCATAAAATGTAGTTCTGACATTTACGCTCTCCCCTTTAATGCGGAATCGGGCTGCTTACAGCGGCAGGGACGCACTCTGCATTGACCGCAGTGCCACTGGGAACGGGGCAGAAATTGATCTTGGAAATGAGATAAATGGCCAATTTTAGCATGCAGCAGTAATCTCGGCACGCATCCGTCTTCCTCTCGGCCTGCCTGGGTCACAGGAGAGCGGCCGGCTGCTGAACAACATGGCAGCTTAGCATTTCACGAGCTGGATGAATGTCCACATATCTGTTCTCTTTTTTTCAGTTTCTAAAAACGAAAGGTCCATATTAAAGCATTAATTGTGATATACTGTATAATTAAATGCGCTCGCCCAACCACACAGTTAATCTTTTCCATTAACCTCTTTCCTAACTAGGCGGTCAGTGAGATCATTGTACGCGTTTTTCCATCTTTCATAATTTCAGGAATATCGATGTGTAATTGATATTGAAGCTGGCATCCTGCGCCGTCCCCCTCACACAGTGGGTCTGCTGTATTAGTGCTGTGTGTTTTGCTGCAGAGCCAACTATTCTGTTTGCTGAAGAAAAAAAATAAAGAAAAAAACTGACAGGCTTACAGTGCAGTCGTCTTAGCAACGACCCACCTCTCCATTGGTTCGTCACACATAATGTCAGCGCTGTAGGTGAGCGGTGACCCATGTCGCCAAGACCTCCAGCTCCTGTTCAGAAGGGGAAAAAAAACAAAAACGTGGCGTTTCTATTTCTCCCTGCCATTGCTACAACACTTGTTTCCACGTGTCTTGGTCTAATGCTTTAGTACCATCACTGACTGTAAATGTTGAGACGTGGTTGTGTTGTTACTTGATTTGCACCAATACCTTATTGAGTCAGCCATTGATGAAGATATAATTCACAGCTTATGCGCAAATATGCAACACTAGCTGCTCGATATTCTCTCTTAGTGAAAAATTATATGCAGTACAACACCAATGTGTTAATTGATCGGTATCAAGTTTCACCCTTTGGTTATCCAGTTATTATTACTGTAATTGTTACTGTTATTTTGTAATACATTATTTGTTTAGCAATACATTGCAATATATATTCATGCCAATAAAGCACATTGAATAAGACAAAAGAGACTGAGAGGGAGCCAGCCTCATAGTATAGATTCTTGTGTCTAGCCCCGCCCACCTGCTTCCCAGCTGTCAATCACAGATTTATCTTACAACCTTAATGTGCAAATTACAAGGGTCACATAAGCCGCACTTCTACCCAGCAGGGTTAAACAGTTACCGTGAGCTGAACCACATTTGATTTTTAAAGAGCCTTAATAATGCAGCACACCCCCCCCCCCCCCCCCCCACGCCCCCCACCCACCCCACCGCTTGGTTTGCCAGGGGAAGAATTTGCTTTGTTCTTTATGTGTGGCATTCCCATGCTCTCTCTCTCTCTCTGCTCTGCCAGGGATTCACCATCTGCTGATGAGCCTCGAGTGCCCGTGTGGACAGGGGGAGGATGGGGGGGGGGGGGGGGGGGAGGAGAGAGGGACAGCTGATTCCCCTTCAGTGCTATATATCACAAGGATTTTTTCCCCCCCGAAAGAGGAAATTTGTTTAAACTGCCCTCATTTATACTGCCCACCGTCTACGCGTCTGGATCGATGAGTTCCCTCCACTTACCCTGAAGTGGGGTTTCATGGTGAAAATGGCTCGGCTCTGGCCATTGAGAGCTGTAACAAATAGCCATGTGGGGAACAGGCTTTATAAAGTCTGACTGGTGTCAGTACGCACGTGCTGGTGCACCTGGAACCAGACGGGAGGCAAACGGGTTCTAATTGTGATGGCTCCGGTGCAGCTAATGCAGGAAAGCCAAGGTAACCGCATGCCTTCAAAACGCTTCTTTAGAAAACCTGTCGGCTCGTTTCTCACGAGCGCTCCGCGTTTGCGACAAATCCAGGTGTCACACCGGCAACGCGTTAAGCATTTTCTTTGATTCGAATGCCGAAGGCTGGAAGCTGACGTCCACAGTGCTGTAAGAGCAGCATCTAGAGCAGCAGCATCTAGAGCAGCATCCATAGCAGCATCTAGAGCAGCAGCATCTAGAGCAGCATCTAGAGAAGCAGCATCTAGAGCAGCATCTGGAGCAGCATCTAGAGCAGCATCTAGAGCAGCAGCATCTAGAGCAGCAGCATCTAGAGCAGCATCTGGAGCAGCATCTGGAGCAGCATCTAGAGCAGCAGCATCTAGAGCAGCAGCATCTAGAGCAGCATCTAGAGAAGCAGCGTCTAGAGCAGCATCTAGAGCAGCGTCTAGAGCAGCAGCATCTAGAGCAGCATCTAGAGCAGCAGCATCGAGAGCAGCATCCATAGCAGCATCCAGAGCAGCAGCATCTAGAGCAACATCTAGAGCATCATCTAGAGCAACAGCATCGAGAGCAGCATCTAGAGAAGCAGCATCTAGAGCAACATCTAGAGCAGCAGCATCGAGAGCAGCATCCATAGCAGCATCCAGAGCAGCAGCATCTAGAGCAACATCTAGAGCATCATCTAGAGCAGCATCTAGAGCAGCTTTTCTCCACTACTTCTTCCCAGGGTCCCAGGTCCTTTTTTTATACGTTGTGTGTAATGCAGGCTGAACACTTTCAGATGCTATTTATAAAAACGTCGTATGAGTAGAGTGTGCTTCACAGGCACAAAGACAGCAGATGACTTCTGTGGCTTATCATTCTGCTGTTTGTGTGTGAGGTATGATGACACTCTGCAGAAGGACCTTTACCGGGACTGGATAATAATACAGGCTGTTCTTCTCATTGGTCAAAGGGCCTGAGGGTATGTCTGGGATGGGCCACTGTCAGCTGTCCTGGGTCACCAGGTGGTGGATAGCCCCGTTCTGGAGCGCATGAGATGGGTTAAAATGCCCTGAGTCGGCAGAGTCGTTTATCTTGAGTCATTGGGTACAGCTAACGCCCTATAACTCAGTGAACCTGCCCCCCCCTCATCCCCCCCATCCCCCCCATCCATGTCTGTGGTCACAACTGTGGTGCTTATCAGCTCTGCGTCTGCTCAGCCAGACTGTGCTGTTGCCGGCAGCCTCCACCGTAGATACCAGTAGTGCCAGCCGCAACAGCATTGCAAGGAGCTTCAGAGCCTTCGACCACTGACTCGACCCCCGCCCCCGAACCCCCCCCCCCCCCACCCCCACGTGGGGGGAAGCAGATCAGTTCTCTGAGAGGGGGGAAGCGGGGAGAACCTGATTATTTATTTAACCGTATATTCCATTCCTTTTGTTCTGGGTTATGCAACTTAAATTTCTTATGGAAAAGCCTCTTACAGTACGTACAGAACGTTATTCCAGTCCAGTGGAACTGTGGCCCTGCTTTAGACATACTGTAGAGTAATGTGGTGGAATTAATCTTGAAATATTCAGCGTTTGCTTCCACTATGGAATGGATTTTCCCTGTTTTATGTGGGTGCTATTTTAGGAGAAAATCTATGGGAGACCTAAATCTTTTGGAGACCTAAAATGGTGCAAATGGCCGTCTGGTTATGATATACGGAAGGAGAACTTACAGAAGTGAGGACTGTAGTGTGCAGTGACAGTCTCTTAGTACTTTTTCCACTTTTACTTGTGAAATTACATTTTTTCTGTTTTTGGATGTCTGGCCCTGAAATTGTAAATGCCCTTTATTATGGTGTCACTTTCAAAAGTGAACTTTGTCATCTCCTCTCTTTTTCTAACCATTAAAAAATCGTTAAAAAATCCAAAGCGCTATTTATTGCAAAAAAAGGGACAGTCTGCTCAATTATTTAAGGAAGAGTGGGTAAAAATTCCTTTGTCATGTGTGGGGGGGGGGGGGGGGGGAGCGCCGGCTCTGTGCAGTGATAAAGGGGAGCATGCAGAGAGGGGGGGGGGGCAGTGGCTTATTAGCACATTGTGTTCCTGGATTTAGAGGGAACGCACAAACCCTCCCTGCTAGGGGTCTGCAGCTGTCGCCGTTTCGTCAGACGAAAACGTCAAATCTCCGATTGCCTGCTGCTGCAGCACGTGTTTGTGTCAACGGCATTAACACCTAGATTGCTTCCTGGATGCTCTCTGCCATTCTCTCTACCGCAAAAACACACAAATGTGAGGTAATCGGTCATTAAAGCCACGGTCATTCACAAGGTTTCGGTCAAGCCGGGTAGTACACACCAAAGACACCTGCCAAAGGATGTGTTTTCACAAAGGGTGTCTGAAACCACAGACAGAATTCATCATTAAAATTATACACAACTATACACAAAATTTCTGTTCTACTTTCTATAAAGATATGCAGTGTGTCTATAGATATATGGAGGAAGAAAATGGAAAATCCTGGGAAGACATGAACTGTCTTCAGTTATTTTTTCTCCCTCCATGTTACTGTTACAGTATTTGTATTATTTTGTAATATGGGGGCGGTGAAGTGAGTTGGATATGAAAGTTGCGGCAAAGCATTACCCGTAACTCATATGCATATGAGCGCATGCAAATGACGCCGGTGCTTTTGTGTATGCTGCCACCTCTGGGGGAAAAAGGAAGTGCACGCTTTACAGATCCAACTGCCAGCTGCACTGCCAGTGCCTCTCCCTCTCCACGCTGAAAGATCTTGTGAAATTGCTGCAGGGATCCCAGCAGATAGAGCGTGCCTCCAGGACTTCCTGTTGAGCTTTTCAGTCCAGACGATTGTCAAAATGCTGACATGCATTGATAATTAATTTAAATAATAATAATAATAATAATAATAATTCCACACTGACTTAAGTAAAGTAACTGATTTTCATGTCCGATGAACCTAGTATGATATGCATTTCAGGCAGTTTCCGGGGCAACGGCTCAGCTGTGCTGTTGTCATTGTTCCAAAGACGACTTCCCCTCCCCTCCAGTTGGAATTCCATGTTACTAGGACCACAAACTGAAAATGACACGCTGAAAATTACTTGCACATTATCAATGTGGACTTGGATCTGAGTTGATAATGTGAGCAAAATTATTTTTTTTTCCCCTCTAGTTTCAATAACCAGTACCTGTGCGTTTGTTGCGCAGTTAGTTCCACTTTCCAGTAAGTTTAAAACAAAAAAAACATAACAGTGGTCGGAAGAGGGGGGCCAGGGCAGGAAGCTCAGCTCCAAGCCAAGGTTTCAGATCAATGTTTTCACTCCTGTGAATCTCAGAATTGGCCCTCTCCCACCTCCCATCGCCTCCCTTTGTTTGCGCAGGACTGCATAAAGCATAGCCGCTTCGATTAGTTTCTGTTGGTCGGCAGCCGAGTCTTGAGTAAACCAAACTGGCGGATGTGCAGCGATTCGTCAGGTAAGTGTCCCTCTTTTCCCAGACTGGAGAAGTGGGAGTACGGCGAAGGGTTCCTGTCACACAAGCTGCTTCGACCAGAGCTCCCAATTCTGCCCTGGGGGGTGGGGGGGGGGGGGGGGGGGGAGTTGCATTGGCATTTTTCACTGTGCTCACCTCTTTTTGAATGATGTGATGCGCCTCACATCCATCTCGTTTCTGGCTAATGGTCCATCTGGGGTCGAGCAAAAAGAAAATACACAGGTGGGGAGGGTTGGAAGTGTAACAGAAAAGTACAAGTTTTCTGTTAAATCTCATGGATACATTCACTATGAAGTGCGATTGCCAGTCAGGTTATTGATTGGAATTTCTTTTCATTTTTACTTAATTTTTATTAAAATTTTATTTTTTTTGTTTAATGATAATATTTTTTTGTTAGAAATTTTGATCAGATGCCCCCCAGTTTGCCGTGTAAGAACGTTGTGACAGTAGAAATATGCATAACCACACCACAGGTTGTCTTTAAACCCAAAAACAGATGCATAAATTGAGGACTGGTCTGGCACATCCGCTCAAGAAATAAATGGAGAGAGGATAGTGCATTACCATGCAGTGTGTGGCATATTTCCTTTAAAACATGAATACTAATGAATCACCTCGCAAGTCTTTTTTTTTGTTTGGGGTAAAGCGGGAATCCATTAAACTATTAATCAAATTGGTACGACATTAGCCTTTGTATTGCGATTCCTCTGGAGGCTAATTTCAGTTAATCAGCGTGAGTAATAGTCTGATATATACGTGCATTGGGTGAAAGTGCCCTCTAATTAATGAATACCGATGGCACCATCCTTCATGGTGTGGCTGTATGGATTGTGTGTCTGCGGTGTGAGTCAGCGCCATGTCTCAATCTCTTTTTTTCTGGCCGAGATGCCTTCTGTGCTTACGGCGTCCAGGCCTCTCGTGTGTATCGACCGCGCCTGCGGTGGCTCGAACGAACAGAGGAGAGAAACGCCTTTGAAAGATCGTGCTTTTAGAGTTCATCCACGAAGACAAAGTATGTCCACCGCCATCAAATGCTAATGAAGATTTAGTCTTTCAGGGAGTCTGACTTCAGCTTCTGAATTCAGCTTGATTGTGAAGCTGTGAACTGATTTTTGATTTTGGACACTTGTGTGTCCTGAGCAGGTAGGCATAGTGCATTCTGAACATTGTCTATCTCAATTGTATTCGTATCTGCATAACAGCTATTATGCTCACATATATATATATATATATATATATATATATATATATATATATATATATATATATATATATATATTTATATATATATCAAAGCATGAACTAACTAAATTATTTTTTACACAATCGTGTTTTTGTAAAGGTGAGGATGCCCAAAGGTTTTAAAAAAATCATTTTATTGGCATAATTTGAACATGAATAGAATGAACAGAATGAAGGCAATTTAGAATTCTGTTCTTCTCTTTGTCCTTAATGAGAGAGCGAATAAATGAATGAATTCAACAGATTGCAGTGTGTGACACAGTCTGGTATTCCCAGCAAGTAAGGATCTGTTGTTGAGAGGATCTAATTTGGAAATTACATTTTACTCTCTTGAATGCAGTGCTGATTTGGTTGTTCAGCTGCCCCGCACGCAATGTCTGTATTATCTCTTCAGATGAAAGGCCAAATCATTTCTGCTGTTTAGGGCCTTCCAAAGCAGTACAGATCTCATTACATTACAGGCATTTAGCAGACTTATCCAGAGCGACTTACACAACTTTTACACAGCATTTTTTATTTTTTTTACATTGTATCCATTTATACCGCTGGATTTATACTGAAGCAATGCAGGTTAAGTGCCTTGCTCTAGGGTACAACGGCAGTGTCCAACCCGGGAATCGAACCTATGACCATTCGGTTACAAGCCCAGTTCCTTACAAGCCCAGTTCCAGTGTCCACAGATCTCGTTGCTGTGTGTTTATGCAACAGGCCATCACGCTCTTCTGGCTGCGACTTTGTTTCTCTGCCGAAAGTGACGCTTCAAAAACTGTGGCGTGCATTCGTGCTCGAATTTCAGTTGGGATTAGCGGAAAAAGGGACATTGATCGCGATACGGCGGGATGTACAATCGTTAGGCGTTTTTCTGAAGTTTGGCTTTTGTGGCGGGTACACAATGAGCAGGAACAGGCAATGCGTTAACGACAGGCCTGGTGTACCGGACATTTCCACGGTGCCAACGGAGGCCATTTTTGGCACAATGCCGCATCCCCGCCCCCTGGACCTGCTTCGTGAGGATGTTTGCTCGCTCCATTGCCATACACGCCTCTGATTGGACAGGAGCAAAAAAAAAAAAAAAAAAATGAAAGCATACGAAAACACATTCACGCTTCTCGTGAATAATTCTCTTTCCTTCAGCGACCGGGCCTACGATAACCTACTGCAGTACGACAGCGAGACGGAGAACAATCCCCCCCCCCCCCCCCCGATTCCAGGTTCTGATGCTGTGAATGCATTGCCTTGTTTGCAGGCTCCTGAATTCCACTTTAATATCAGCATAAGAAACATACCCGAATGTTAAATGCGTCCCCATCCCCACTTTCTCATTTTTCCTCATGAATTATTTATGCAGAAGAGACTTTTCTGAGCTTACCATAAAATGTCCTCACTTTCTTTTTGGCATGATACCTTGTGTAACAACATCCTCAAAAGGTGGACAGATCTTAGTGGCTTCTTTCCAATCATTTATTTTAAAAATAAATTGTTTATAGAAACAGAGAGCGTTTGTGCTGCGACAGTTTGTCCTGCGTTTCATGCCAGTATTCTTTTATTGCACCATGATACTCTGAAGAACCCAATAGGGATGGCAGTCCCATTTCATATCAGTTAAATGCAGCAGCATGCGAGGCTAATTTGAATTTTTGTACGACTTGCACTGCTGGACATGCAAATCATTTCTCACGAGGCAGAGCAGAACCCTACACTCAGATACTGACAAAGAATTTTGTGCGGTCATTTGAAGACTGTGTTTGGCTCCGGCTCGATTCAGTTTCCTCTGTGGACACGGTCGAAAGGTTCCTTTGTCGATGGCCATTTTTTAATTTCAGCCCTTCAAAGGGAAATTGATGTCCTTGACATCGGCAAGACAATTGAAGGAACTCTGTTGGAAGACAGACCTGCGTTGAGGCAGGAAGGGGGAGGAGGGGGGGTTAGGCGTTGCCTGGGACGCAGGCCGTCCACCTGGGACAAGAGCTGATCGGAATCCGAAACGAGCATATATGTACATGCATAATCTGACACGAGTGTGTATGCATATACATAATGGCCCAGAGGAAGGTTGCAGCGTTTGGATCATAAAATTAACAGGGCTGAACAAACACTCCGGCAGGTTTGACAGTTTTACGGTGTGAATAATTCCTGTGGGCTTCAGAGATTATGAAAGACTTCGTGAAATGTTCCCCACAAGTGAGGGAATTATTACTGTAGGCGCGCTGGTCCTTTGAACGGAGGAGGCCCAGAGAATGTTTGACTGGAAATAATTAATTTATCGGCCGTGGCGTCCCAGAAATGTGTCCCCGTGTGCCGTCAGAGCAGCTGTCGTACGGCGAATCCTGCAGTACGCCGTTTGGTCCTGAGCTGTCACCAGAACGTGCTTTATACCCGTTCATTATACTGCCGTTTGGGTAATTACACTGTACCCGGCACACGGTGCTGTCACAGACTGGCCCTGCCACATTCTGAAGTTTCCCTTCAACCCGTCTTCTAACATGTTTCAGTATCTTAGCTGTGCTTCAGGGTTGGATAGCTGAAATGCAAGAGAAGTTGTCATAGGATCCCTTTGCCCTGTAATTTAGAGTATAATTGCTTGTGTGTGTGGGTGTAGGGGGGGTTGGGGGTTACGCCTTTGGAATTAAGAGAAGGACAGTGCTGACTGTCCGAGCCTCTCATTTATCATCAAAGGATCTTGGCCTCACTCGTTATCTGGATGAGAAGCCCGTGGTTCTATTACCTTGTGAATTAGGCAGTGATTAGAGGTTAGATTTGGTGTTTATTGAAAGCTGAACTCCACCTTGAACGGAAATGACATGTTACAGGTTTCCAAGGTGTATCATGCTGGTGATTTGTTAGTGTTTGGCTTGGATGGACCACCTCATTAAACCTGAGATAATACAGCTAAATTGCGATGCATTTGAAGTATTACTGCTGTCATTTGGCACCGTACATGAAAGAACATTAGCTTAAAACAAACAGGCTTTATTAGGAGCCCGTGTTTTCTTTTGATTTAACCAGACACAAAAACAGGAAGGCTAATGGTGTTTTTTTTTTTTTTATGAAGCAAAAAAATACAGAAGAGAAGAATGTTATTGTGGAGCATAATGCTGCTTCATAAAATGTGTTGCCTTTCCTCTCCCTGTTTTACAGATGTTCAGACGCCAACTGTACTGATGAACGTAATACTATTTCTTGATTATTTGGTCTGCATCGCTCTTAAAATGGAGCGCTTTGAGCTGCAGGCTGCTGCATTCTCCTAATGTCCTGGGTTTCATTGCTAATGCTGCCCAGCTGCCTCACTCCATAACGCTGATTCCTCCAGTCAGTCTTGTGGCCGCAGTCGGCCTTTGTCAGCTGCACAGGGAGCGCAGTACTCTGATTACCAGACTGCGCAGTTCACCTGCACAGGGAGCACAGTTCTCTGATGAGCGGTCTGCCTGTGTCAGCTGCACAGGGAGAGCAGCACTCTGGGGAGCAGACTGCACATTTCAGCTGCACAGGGAGCGAAATATGAGCAGCCTACACAGTTCATCGACACAGGGTGCACAGTACTCTGAACAGACTGCACAGTTCAGCTGCACAGGGACCACGGTACTGTGATGCACAGTTGGAGAGTACCACCCCCTCCCTCTGTGGCCACATTCCTTCCGCTGTCCACAGTTTTTTTTTTCTTTGGTGAGGCTCATCATGTTTACCACTGTTTCTATAGGAACAGGATGACCACTCAGCTGGAGATGGGTGGGGAGAAAAGAGCCACACCTGTTCCATGGAACTTTCTAGTTTTTTTGTTTCTTGTTTCTGTTCTCAGGAGGTTTGGCTGTACACCCGTTTCATGGGGGAGTTGATAATGTGCAATAGTGGTTTTAGCTGACCTCTTGGTTGCCTTTAACAGCTGGCTGTGTTGAACAGAGTGAACCTTGGGCTTGTTCAGAAGACAGGAGGAGTGTGAAGGCGAATGATCGGCGACAGTTGCTCCGTATCATATCATATCTTTTTTATGATAACATCACAAGGCCAGTTAGCCAACACATAATATCCTTTAAATAGAACGATTCCTTCGGTCCTTGCCGTGAGAAAATATCTGTGGGTCTGTGGGAGTATGCTTTTCCACTTGGACTAACAGAGATTAAAATGATATTGACGTGCTTTCTTCCACTGACACAGTTCAGTGTGATCTTAACCATGGTGGATGCTGGAGGGGCTCTTTCGCAAGCACCTTTGTGAAATTGGCCTGTGGGTTTCCCCCAAATCCCCCACCCTGCCCACCCCTGCATTCAGCTCTGGAAAAAAATAAGGCTTTCACAGGAAGGAGCGGTTAATAAGTCACACTTGCAGAACAGCCAACGTCCTGAATTTAAAAAAACGGATGAAAACATCTCCGGTAGCGCCTGTTTGCGAGCTCACGGCACACGAAGAGGGCGGCCTGTGCTTTTGTGACTGGAGTGTGTGCTTATGCGTAAGAGCTATTTATGAAGGCTTCCTTTGTGAGAACGGTAAATTAATTACCAGACGGAATAAGACTGTAGTGAACGGCTGCATTTTTTCCACTTTATGACGGCGCTTTTGTGTGTTTGTGTGTTCCTCTTTGACAGGATGGCGCGGTGTTGCGGAAGCAGATCCGTGTGGCCGGCTGGGATGGGTCCGAGGGGCGAGCTGCACGTGTGAAGGGGGAGGGGAACAGCGGATCGGCAGGGTCCCGGCTGGGCCCCGGTGAACACGGCGACGCCATGAACCAGCTCTCTCTGTGAAACCCCCACCCCCCCCCCCCTCCATTCCTCGCACACTCCCCGCCCACCCCCCCCCCCCCCCAAACGCACAGAGAAGCCCGTGTTCGGGGGCCAACGCCCCCCCATCCCGTCCCCCCCGCCGCCATGGGCTCGGTGTACCTGTGGAAGCTCTCCTCCCAGAAGCTGGGCTTCTTCCTGGTGAGCTTCGGCTTCATCTGGGGCATGATGCTGCTGCACTTCACCATCCAGCAGCGGGCTGCCCACGAGAGCAGCGCGGCCCTGCGCCAGCAGATCCTGGACCTCAGCAAGCGCTACATCCGGGCCCTGGCCCAGGAGAACCAGAACGTGATGGACGGGCCCTACGTGGGGACCATGACCGCGTACGGTGAGCAAGGGGGGGGGGGCGACGACACCCGAGACCCTGACCCGACCCCAAATCTCGCTCAGCGGTAGTGGAGATCCCGGTGTCCCCGAGCAGCAATGCTAATATTAGCACGGAACGGCTTTTTCGGCGCAGCTGAAAATTTCAGTTCAAAATGGCAGTTAACCTTCCCCTCGGTTTTTCCTGGTAGGGTTCTAAAAAAAAACATTTTTTTAAACATTGAAAGCCTGCTGTAAATTGCACGGTACAGCTTTTTCAACAAAACTGAAAATTTCAGATCAAAATGGCAGTTAACCTTCCCCACGGTGTTTTTCCTAGTAGGGTTGTATGAAATAAAAAAAAACAAAAAAAACATTGAGAGCCTGCTGTAAATCCTGAATGGGTTAAAAATAGAAGCCTCGTGACATCAGTTAGTCACGATGAATGATATGTTAAAATGCCAGTGGGAGGTAAGTGTCTGTTTGCAGTACACAGATAGGGTGTTAATTGCTGCGATAGCCATTACCATTGGTGAGGCGTAGGTGGTGTTTTAGATTTCAGATTTAGATTATTATGGGCTTTTACATTTGGGCAGATCCACAGCAGGTGCTGTAGTGGAGTTAATGAATGTAATAAAAGGTAGTGGGTGCACAGGGACATATTTTTATTTTATGGATGGGTGCCAGGATGTTCTCGTTCCCCCTCAGCGAATTAGCTCTAACCCTGATGGCAGGAACCATATGATTTATGAAGCAGTTGTGTTGGATAGCTGTTCAGACAAACCCCCCCCCCCACCCACAATATTAAAACATTGCAGTGCAGTGCCTGAAATTGTCTCACTAATACAACCACATCTTATCTTAATAAATGCAGACAGGCCACGTTTTCCCCATTATAATACACGTCTCGGAGGTTAACAGAACCTTTTGTGGGACCAGTAAATCTGCAAGATTAATCTCTATTCGATTTCAAAGTCAATTTCTGTTTATTGAAGCATTTATTTTTTGTTTGTCGTTTGTTTAACGCATCTTATCACAGGGCGTTGAGCAATGCGGTTTTTTGAGGGACCTGCAGGCTCAGGGGCAGCTGTGTAAACACAGGCGTGGAACACGCCGTATGCAAACCACCGCTTTCCACCATCGGTGGACGAGCGGGCCTTGCTGTGCGTGTACGGTGATGCATGGTGGTTAATGGGACGCCTCTTTATTTTAAGCTCGTATCCGATGTTGGCGTTCAGTTGATCTTCGTCGCATGGCACCCGAGAGAAGAGGCGATAGAAATAAGGAAAATGCGGGGCGATATCGCTGACGGCCAACGCGCAAAGGGTTAAATAAGATATGGGTATCGGTCTGTAGCAGGAAGCTTTTCAGAGACCAGCCGATCTATAAAAGCCATTAATGATATGTAACCTGGTTGTTCATCTTTGAAAAGAGCGTATTGATTTGGCACAGGGATGGCCACATGTCCAGGCAGTGGGCCGACGGTTGCCGCATTATTCTGTACTGTCTGAAACCATGAGAATGACTATCAATAAGTGATTCATGCAGCAAATAGACCCATTTGTTCAACGAGCAGTTTTGCGAAGAGGATTGCAGTCGTTATTGATTCCCGACTATAACTGAACTGCACTTCAAGTGTAAAACGCCTCACCTGAATGTGGCCCAATTTGACTTTCGGGACAGACAGCCTGTGTTGGAGTGACAGTTCATGTTACATTACATTACAGGCATTTAGCAGACGCTCTTATCCAGAGCGACTTACACAACTTTTACATAGCATTTTACATTGTGTCCATTTTATACAGCTGGATATATACTGAAGCAATTTCGGTTAAGTACCTTGCTCAAGGGTACAACGGCAGTGCCCTACCCGGGAATCGAACCTGCAACCTTTCGGTTACAAGCCCAGTTCCTTACCCACTGTGTCACACTCCGTCATGTGACTCGTCATCTGTATTCACGGCGTATCTGAAGGAAGACCCCTGCATCTCCAAATGCCACAGTTTTTTACCCAGCCAACTGTCAGTGCTCAGGTGTTACTTGGCCAGCTGTGAGCGTCATTGCTTCATTATTTCTTGCATAAGAAAGCTGGCAAAAGGGTTGATTCTAGGTGTGGAGTTTGCATGTGGAGTCTGTTGCTATTGTCTCTCATCATGATGAGGACCAAAGTACCAATGCCTCCTAAACCAGGCTATCATAAGGATGCAGAACAGAGCAAATCAATCAGAGACATAACCAAAACATTGGATGTGTCAAAATGAACTGTTTGGTGCATTGTTGAGAAGCAAGAACGTATTGGTGAGCTCAGAAATAGCACTCGACCAGGTAGACCATGGAAGACCGCCATAGTGGATTACCAAAGAATACTTTTAATTGTGAAGAAAAACCCCTTTTGAACTGCCGAACAGATCAAGAACACTCTCCAGGATGTAGGCTGGGTATTTTGTTTTCCTGTCAGCAGACATTATTGGCAAAAATCAAACAAGTAAGGCGTGCTGGGAAGCTCATTTCTGGCCACTGAACAAGCAACGTTCTCATTGGCCAGGTGGTGGTGTGATGACCAGTTGAAGTGCCTAACAATGGCTAGAATTTGAATAGACATATCTTATCCCTTGTTTGAGATAGACATGAAAATGTGTACGTACGTGCCTCTCCTCACGTGAAACAAGTTTGATAATGAGGCGGGGAAGAAATGAATAACCTTTGGTGAATATCCGATGTGTGGGACTGGCATGCTTTGACAATTGAATATTGTTGGCGGAGGTATGTGCTCTACGCCGAGTGCCAGTTTCCAGTTGACGTGTCTGCTGAGGGCAACTGCAGGAAGAATTCGGAAGTGTACAGAAAGATCCCACCTGCTCAGATCCGACCGAACGCCTCAGAAATCATGGGTGCAGAAATCAAACATCAAGCACTGTGTCTTTCTGGCTTTTGGGTCTTAAGGATGCCCTGTCACCCAGAAACAAAAACGCAGCATTAACCATAATAACGCCTCTGAAGGGCGCTATATCAGTCGAAATGGTGACTTTATGATCATTCACTTTGCAGCAGGACAATTACGTATTACAATTACGCAACCAGGGAGCAGGCAAAGGGGGATTTTAGAATATTTTGACATCTTTTACAGTTGTCTTAGCCGCAGAATAATCTAAATAAACCTGCACCAGAGATAGTAAATATTTATATGTATTGCCCATTGGCCTATTTGTATTTCAGTTCTGACCAATCAAGTTACTGTTACCAAGTAGATGCCAATTCTTGCTACCCATCCATAATCACGTCAGTGTTAATTCAGTCACGCACAAAAAAGAACAATGATTGGTTGGCTTATGCTCTTGCTCTATTTAAGCTAAAGAGACAACGTGAACTGGCAGGATTAGTAACTGGCTAATAATGCCCATCAAATAGTTCTCCTGGGCTGGGAACATGCAGTATGTCAGGTGATGTATGACCTGGTCTGTGCAGACAGATGCACAAAACATTTAGCCACGTATTTTGGGCATATTTTTCGTAGCCTTGACTTTTTTTTCTTTCTTCAAGGAAATGAATTCTGAAGCGCTGATTGGAGCCTGTGGTGAATTTGACTTTCTTATTAATTCATGTTTTGAAGAGGTGAAGGACAAAGGAAAGGCAGTGTGAATTGTTGGCTGCTTGTTGCATCATCCACAGCATGTAGGATAGCATTCTTATGAGGCCAGTTGTGTTTTTGTTTTGTTTTTTTGCTTCTTCTTTTCAGTTCTCCCCCATGTCTGCATGTCAGCAATGTTTGTATTTGTTAATTTGCTTGTGGGGAATAACCCGTTGCTAACAATCCCGATGGTAATTTTATTTAATTTTTTCAACCAGGTGCCAAAGTTCAAAGCCCTGCTCGCACGTCCGCAGCCATTAGAACCTTCAAAGAGGCTCGGCTGAAGATTGTGGCTTTGATACTTCCATAATGCGATTTATGTTTTATCTGAAATTAAATTGGGCCTTAGTTTTTCTACTCTGTATTTACTGAAACTGTCAGGAAGTGGCCGCTCTCCTGCTTGGGGATATGGGATTTGTCTGGCCGTGACATTAATTCATTTAAAGAATGGATGATTCCTCTTTGCTCCCAGTAAATGCCCTTAATGTCGGAGTGCACGTAAATTAAATATCGTATTCAGTGAGCATTTGGCGGCGGGCAAGAAAGCCAGCGCTCACAGAACACCATTTTATTGTTTTAAAAGGAAAGAAATCAAACGTTAAAAGGCCAAATAAAATTACAGTTTGGTAAATGCGGTGTCTGTGCTCCTGCGATGGCCCAGAGCAGAACCGGAGATGATAAAATTGAGGTATTGGTACAGGAACTTTGGCCGGGGGACGTAGTGGAAGGAATCGTTTTTTTCCCCTTCGTATTCATAAAATGAATCTCTGCACATTCTGCGCTGTTGCTCGGCAGCATGTGTCTTTAACTCCCAAGTCATTTTGCCACGTTTTCAGTCTGCATCCCCTACACGGACTGGTGAAAGACCTTCTCTGGGTGGACACGGTGGCATAGTGGTTAGCACTGTCGCCTCACAGCAAGAAGGTCGTTGGTTCGAATTTCGGCTTGGGGCCTCTCTGCGTGGAGTTTGCATGTTCTCCCCGTGTTCGCATGGGTTTACTCCGCTTTCCTCCCACACTTTCAAAGACATGCATGTTAGGTGCTCTCCTGCAGTTGCCCTTGACCAAGGCACTGGCCTCAGAACTGGAGTTGGTCCCCGGGTGCTGCACTGTGGCTGCCCACTGCTCCTAAGTGACTAGGATGGGTCAAAATGCAGAGGACAAATTACCCCACGGGGTTCAATAAAGTATATCTTTATCTTCTCCGTCCGATGCAGAGGAGTGGTGATTGAAAAATTAGGGAAGGAACGTCCGGCAAGAATATACATACATTCATGGAACTGGTGTGTGTGGAAGAAAGTATTGAAATGTTTCAAGAAAACAGAGCAAAGAAAGTGTAGCACAACAGGCTGAATTGACCTGACATACATCCACTCCTATGATGAATGACAAATGGAAAAGAAACAGATGATCCCCCAGAGTGAGTTGTCTTTCATCTGTTATAACCTAGCGACTGTAGCTGTAAACAACAGTCAGCCTGAAAGGGGTAATCTTACCGTAGACATGATAGTTTGACAACAACGCACGCATCTTGACAGCAGCGCATCGGAGCTAGCTCACTTGCTTGTGGGTTGGCATTTTGTTGTAAAAGCTTAGATGGCCATCTAACAAAGTTAGCCTTGCATGCCCTGAAGGTAGTGTGCAAAAATTATCTAGCCTCAAGGTGGGACGTTACCGTTGACAGCCTTGCTTGATCACGCGCGTGGCCAGTCTGCAAATCCATAGCTGCGTAATTAGCGTCCGTTTCCGTACGAGAACGAAGCGAACCGCCGTTCTCACAGACCGTTAAGAAATGCCCCCCTCCCCTGTTAATTTGTCAATCCTTTCTTCTCTGAGCATCATTAAAATGCCAAAAACAGTGCGAAAGGTCTCTCTCGCTATGTGGGCGAGCTCATCAGTTGCGACGGCAAGGCGAGCCGTCCGCTTTGAATTAAATTCAGATCTCGCGCTGGCGTGCCAAGCAGCGATTGGTCCCCGCCTCTCCTTCTTCAGAGCGATTGCAACATGCGTTCCAACCAGACCCCCCTCAGCGCGGCATCCTTGCCAGCTGTCTGTCGCCTCTCTGAGCACCTGGCAGCCACTTAATGCGTCTGCTAAATTAGTAAATTTGTAAATAATTGCCAGCTCTAAGCAGTGGGTTCAGATGAGTGAGCCATCAGAAATGAAAGCACTGCAGTATCCAGGCTGGCCTTGCAGCATTTGAATTTTTTTTCCCTGGAAACATACACGATTGATTACCTGATTGCGTGAGTGTTTACTTGAGTTCTTGATTACAAATATGGCTGTACGATTTGTACAGCTCTGTTACCAGGGCAATCTGGCTTAGTTCACTTGTCATCAAAATAAAACTTTGTAAACTGTAGATAATTTTTTAATTTTTTATTACTTTCACTTAATTGTAAGCAAAATTTTTGGACAAATGTTGATTGAATCCATGCCACTCTTCTCTAAAAAACTAAAATAAAATCTCGAGGTGACTGGTTCTGTATTCTTTGCCATTAAGAAAGGTTAAAGCTCTGTAGTTTGGTTCAGAGGGAGGGAAACTACATTACATTCGTTTAGCAGATGCTCTTATCCACAGCTGCTGACATGCATGAGCACTACGAGCTACACCCTTACAGTGTTGCAATGTGCCTAAATACCGCTCTGACACAATGTACACAATAAAATTCTGTGGCAAGTTAACTCTAACAGAGTTTTTCATGGGTCCGGACTGGAGCACATGCACTGTATTAGTGATTCGAGTTTACATTGAAGATTTTTCTGTGAAGGGCATTTACCCGGTCGGTACTCTGGAAAACAATGAAATGCTTTCATACTTAAGAGTGAAATGCAAACACTGCCTTCACCATGGAAACATCTTTCTTTATTTGGGCAGCAGTGTATTATAATGGGTAAGAATCTAGCCTCGTAAAAGGTCACAGGTTCAATTCCCAGGTAGGACACTGCCGTTGTACCCTTGAGCAAGGTACTTGCACTGCTTCAGAATATATCCAGCTGCATAAATGGATGCAATGTAAATGCTATGTAAAATTTTTTTTTTTTAAACCTTGTGTAAGTCGCTGTGGATAAGAGTGTCTGCTAGATGCCTGTAACGTCATTCTTTCCGTTGTGAGGGTATGCCGGTGGTGTGATCCGATCTTTCGCCCTCTCTGACCCCGGCGAAGCGTCGGGATTCAGCGGTGGCCTATCCGGTTTCGGCGAGCGACAGAGGGGGGCCGCCCCGCCCCCTATTGTCCGCCGCCTGGAATTTACCACCCCGACCGTCGCCGGGGGCAGCACAAAGCCAGGGGTTGTCATGGCGGCGGGCCCGAGCCCACCAATGGTGTCTGCCCGTGTCTGAGATACGCAGGAGATTAAAAGAGCAAGACGTGGACGTTTGCCAGGCGCATAGTGGCGTAGTGTCACATGTCCCAGTATTGACCGGGTATCCTAACATGGCTCCCTAAAAAAAAGACACCTTCCTTTACACATATTTGCTGACTCACTTCATCAGATACTTTGTTGTGTCCTGATCCTTCAGGTAATGCACCATGGTATGATGTAACTTAGTGAAACATAGTGCTGGGACTTTATTTCTGGCAAAGAGAATCCATGTTGTCAGTCTGTCAGTACTGGATGGACGAGGGCTTGTGTCACCCACATGCTGTACGGTGATGTGACGCGTGTTGAAGGTAACTCTGCAGATCGGATGACAGAGCTTAAGTGGCAGAGACCTTGCTGTAGAGTGTCACCTTAGCCCACTGATTACACTGGCAAAAACGATCCTCCTGCATTGCAGTTAAAACAGGAATGAGCGCCAGCATATACACACACACACACACACACATACACACACACACACACACACACAGAGGGAGAGTGTGAGACACAAAACACAATGCAGAGAGGGAAAGATATATAAAGAAAGAGCAATGTACACAGAGAGAAAAGATGACAGTACAGATTCCAGCTTCTGTAAGTGTTTGTTGAGGAGGGAGGAAGAGACCGTAGGAGCAGTTGCAGTCTTCCCTTTGAGTAATGACGAGACAAAAACAAAGAGAGAATGCGAAACAGACGGGACATACTTCATCCCCATCCCTTTCTCTAGCAGATCCTCAGCTGTCAGTCATTTGGCAGCCCAGTCACCCCCCATCACAGAAACTCTGACCACAGCTGATGGCACCAAAGTGGCATTGGCAAGCCATATGGGCGAGAGCGGTCAGCATTGGGTACTGTATGAATATAAACATCCACTACGTTTCTGACGCATTAACACTTGTTTGCAGTCAGCTGAGTGTGTCAGAAGAGTATAGAAACGGCACGGTGCATGATTCATGGTTTTAGCAGTTATGTCATCAGGTACAACCAGGGGTCCAGATATTTTGCAGATGGATTGAGGTTCGGCTGCCCCCAGTGGTTAAGGGAAGTGTTGGTCATTGATCATTGATAAAATTAGAAAAAGCTGAATTCTAAAGGCGCCAGTATACTTAAAATGAAGTCATTTTTTGCATTTCTTTGACACTTCAATCCAAAGTGACGTAAAATAAGTGCATAAACTTTGACTGCAGACTGAAAATACATCTTCATTCAGATAAGACATTATGGCTCGTATGTTGTTGGCAGTGGTAACAAGCTTGTGTGGGGAATAGACCCATTTGATTTATGGTTTTCTTTTACAAAAATGCTAATAAAAACAGAAAATGCTTGAAAGTTTTTAATCTTCTAAAGGTTTTTGTACAACTTTAACCACGCCAACCGGGGGGTATGTGGACATTATTCTGTAACAATAAATCTGATTGGCATAGAATAAAAGCTTTAAAGTTGATGAATTGGTCAAGACATTAAAGAGCACAGCGTAATTGATGAATCCATCATTTTATAATATTTTTATTTCAAATCCATAAATGGAAGAGGGCTTAATGGGCATATTGGCTTAACCTCCTAAGACCGGGTGCTCTCTGGAATCCCTCAGAATCTTCCATGATTTTCAGCATGGCTGACCGTTATCCAGTTACACATCGAGATTTAAAAATAGAATGAGGGAGCAGACAGCAATAGCGTAGAATGATATAAAAAGCAGGAAAATAGGCCGGGGGATTTGCAGGGCAGAATCTTGTTCCCTGTGCTCTACATGCATAGGCTTTCTATGGTGCGTCCCTGTGGTTTCCAAGCCAACGTGATTCTTTTACACCCGTCAGAGTGGAAGCGTGTTAGAGAGCTCTGGGTCTTCTTAAAGAGCCCGTCTATTATTCATGGACAAAATAGAACCGTGGCTGTTCGTGGACTGAAGCACGAGTTGAAATTGGCTGGTCTTTTGGACTTTAACCCCCCTCGTTTCAGAAGAAAATTTGGAGGTAAACAAGTTCTTGGTTAGGCGGTAATATAAATTTATGGTAGAGGCAGTTGGACAGGCCGCAGAGCGAATAGATTGAAAAGTAACCTACAAAGAGCAAATTCCCCTAAAAAGAGCACATTTACCCTAATGTCGAATACACACAATGTACAGTCAAGATTCTAAATTTGTAAGCTAATGACAGGACACAATAGCTTTGTTTTGTCAAATGTATCATACTGTATTCGATTCAATGAACTTTATTGGCATGGAAGAAATTAAACAATATTGGCAAACCCATAGAGCACTACCAGCTTGGTACAGTACGGTGTGTGTTAGCATAGCACATTGCAGTTTTTCCCAAAAAGTTTTTGGTTGGTGCTTGTCCACCTTGTCTTCGCGATGACATGATATAGCTTCTTCTCGGGGGTGTTAATGTTTAGGGAGTCGGCTTACAGTGGGGCTAGCGGTTTAGCTTGCCAAGTCAAATGTTCTGAATGGAGTGGAATCAGAGGAGGCTGTTTTAGGATGACCTACTTGGTACATAAGTTGATACAGTCGGCTAATTGCAATAATTGCTTGGGAAGTGAATTTTTTGGTATCGCGTAAAATAGAAAATTTCTTTCTCCAGTTTCTCCCTAGCTATATCCTTTGCTATGGTTGAGAGAGGATGATTTAAATTAGAGGGCTTGAATGTTGAATAATTACTTCTTGCAAAGGCCTCTTGCTTCATATGCAGCGAAACTCTTGCACGGTGACTGCATTGCTTGCGTCTGCTGGTTCGGTGAGTGAAAGTGACATTTTCAAGTGCTTCATGCTTGTTCCAAGTGAGCGAAAGTATTTTACACAAAAGGGAAAGTGGATGTGGACTGTCACACGTCTTTGCATACCAAATGCTCTGCATCTGTCAGTACCTAGATTGAGTAGGTGGAGGGTATGAAGGGTATGGTTGTGGCAGGTGACCTTTTAGAGACGTCTTCAAATATCACTTCTCTCACAGATATACAGATAACTGTCAGTTTAGTTTACAGAAAGCAATGCATGCGGTGGTGCGTTTGTTACAGACTTGAGACCTTGAAAGTCTTACAGTGCCGTGAAAAAGTATTTTACCCCCCTTCCTGATTTCCTCTATTATTGCATATTTGTCACAATGAATGGTTTCAGATCTTTAGACAAAATGTAATATTAGACAAAGGGAAACTGAGTAAATACAATTATTTGTTACAATTATTTAAAACAAATAAATCGTAATGATTTATAGAAATAAAAACAAATCCTTTTTATGGCACTCTACTTAACATGTAAGTTTTAAGCTTGGATACCAATTATTTATTGTTAATTTCAAACAAAAGGCAGGTGAACCTTTTTCTTCAGAGACAGTTGGAGGAGTTCATTTTGCCGAATTCACTGAGCTGTGGAATGAATAAAACAAACACATTACAGTGGGAGTGAATTTAGCTGGATTTCAGATTAAAGGTGGCCTGTGGTGCTCATCCTGTCTGCAGTAAGCTGTACAGTTGTTGTCTTGCCCAGCTGGTGCATTGGCTGTGCGTGCTATGTGTGTGTGTGTGTGTGTGTATGTGGCCTTTTTCAATCTCAGTAATCTCCGCAGGGACATTGTGTGTGGAAACCTCACTGGAAAAAAATAAATAAATCCAGATGGCTAAAACTGCCAGGGAGTGATTAAATGCAGAATTTTGAGGTTTATTGTTATGCATCCAGTAGTTAATGCACACTGTGTTATATTATGTAAGGGGATGCGTGCTCTTGCGCTTGGCTGCACTGGCAAAGCGTGAGTGACACACGCACACACACACACACGCACACGCACACGCACACGCACAGAACAGACACACAGACGCACACACAGACGCGTGCACCATGTTGTGCATCGACATTTCATTTAATAAGTAACACGCAGCCTACCGCTGATTGAGAAACAGTTTGTAGTTAAAACGTGTTTCAGTGGCGCCTGAGTGCAGTCCAGCGTGAGTTCTTAAAGAATTTATTCCGCTATTGGAGTACTGTTACCCTGAATCACAATGGCCACGGGGGGGGGGGGGGGGGGGTGGCGGTAAAAAGCATCCTCCGGCGTTTCCTGTACATGGGAAGTAGTCACTGAGAAGTGAAAGCACTGCTGTGAGGTCACACAGCTAGAAGAGTGCCGGATGTCGAATTGTGCGCTGAGGATTGCGGCTGCGACTAACCTGGTCAATAGGGGCCGTGAGCTGGGGCCGTGAGCTGGGGCCGTGAGCTGGGGGGCCGTGACTGACCAAATCCATTCGCTTGGCGTCGCCAGCGTAATCCACAGGTCCGTTCTTTTCTCTTCGCCTTATTGCTCTGACTTCGCACTGCGGCTTTTAATTGGTCAACTAACACGGGACTGTTTGTCTGCCTGTGGAGGGTTGTCACTCAAGACTCAGGAGAGCACATTCATTCACACACACACACACACACACACACTCACACACACCCATGCACGTGCGCACACGCAGTCCCTCTCTGAGTGACATGCACGCACACGCACAGAGAGAGAGAGAGAGAGAGAGAGAGAGAGAGAGAGAGAGAGAGAGAGGAGGACAGATGAAATATGGCGGGCTCTAAAGAAGGGAGATGTGGAGGAGGCGGGAGGGGAGGGGAGGAGAGGAGAGCCGGGTTTCGTACGCTCCCCAGCTGTTAATCTCGCTCGTTCTCCGTGCCGATGGAGGGTGGGGCGCGTGCCCGAGAGCCTGCTGTATTGTGGGTAATGGCATCGATGCCCGATGCCCAGGCAGTCGCTCCGGCTCTCCGCTTGATTTGCTCCCTGTCCTCTCCGTCCGGCCCGCGAAAACAGCAGCAGCAACAGCAACACGGAGACGACGGACACCCCCACCCCAAAAATCAGTCCCAGATCCGCAAGCCCGTTTCGCCCGTCATCTCAACCCCCCCCCCAATCCCCCCCATCCCCCACCCCTCACCCCCCTGGTACTCCGACCCCGACCCCCAACAGAGGGGTGATGTCACATGCAGTGGTGCTGGGGGGAACGTTAGCTTCCACTGAATGACAGGAGGTGGGGCTTTACCTGCACCCCCCCCGCGATATCCCCTGCTGTCTCAGGAGCAAGCCCCTGGCGGTGGCATCGGCCCCTGAAATTAAACCAAAAAAGGGGAAAAAAACAACAGCAAAAAAAAAAAAAGACTCATCTGTAAGCCATTTCTGAAAAATCTGCTGATTGGCCACAGCTTGAAATTTGTTGACTTACAAGTTAGGCTTGCTCAGATCTGTTAGCGGTCGATTGTCAGCACTGCACGAGTAAAAACTTTTACCATTGTCAATAGATAGAATCCTTGCTTTTAGGAGTGTAGAAATGCGAGCAGAGATCAGAATTAATTGAAGGGTCCCCAGTCTGCTCACTTCCCCTCTCTGTTCCTGCGGTGTTTGCACCTCCCCGGGGTAACTATAGCAACAGAGCAGAAGCCGGCACCGATTCCTAGCGGCGCGAGAGGGTTGTAGAGGGGGGAGAGCTGTTCCTCAAGGACAGTTCTGAGCACCCTGCAGGCTTTGCAGCTCAATTACCCGGAAACCCCCTGGAAAAAATCAGGTAGAGGTGCCAATATCTGCAAAGAGATTTAACTCCACAAAATACTTTCTTCCATTAAATAAAGGCCTGAGGCGGTTTAAATCAGAAATCTTCCGCAGCACAGAGGCCAGAGGTTGAGTCCTGATCCTCCTGAAAGAAACGTGCATGGCCGCTGCCTGCGTTAAATGGATTGTTTTTTTTTTTTCCTGAAGGGTGTTACAACATAAAGCAACCACACACAGCTGCATTTCAAGGCCAAACCCAAAGAATAAATAAAACCCATTCTATTTTTTTAATTAAAAGCTTAATGTAAATCATATCCTGAGGTGGAAAGTCCAGGGGTCAAAAAAAAGTCTTGCCGTGTGATTTTTCCACCCATGAACTCTAAATATTGAGCCACTAATTATTTCAGCCTCCTGACTGAAGACTTGTGCTGATGAGCAAATTTGTAGGACCTTTGGAGGACCTTTACTTTATGAACATGGATTACCCACCTCTGATTACAGCGTAAATGAAACTATTTACTTATGTATTTTAATTAATTACACCGCAGCATAAATCAAAATAAATGAAATTCATTTTAGCCGTTTTTCTGGCTGACGTTTTTTTCCCTGGCCAATGTTTTTTTAATCCTCTGAATGTGTCACTCATGAGTGTTCAGGGTAACTGCAAGCGCATTTTTGTGAAAGCTTCTCAGCAGATCCAGGTCCTAATGGGACAGGCGCTAGCCGCAGGCTAACAGACGGGGACTCACGTGGCTCTCTAACCCCCCCGCAGACCTGAAGAAGACCCTGGCCGTGCTCCTGGACAACATCCTGCTGAGGCTGGGCAAGCTGGAGACCAAGGTGGACAACATCATCTACAACGGCACGGGCGGCAACCTGACCAACGGGACCGGCGGCGGCGGCGGCAGCACCACCGCGCCCGGCCCCGGGAACAGCGAGAAGGTCAACGTGGCAGGTGGGCGTCTGGCGGTTCGAATCTCAACTGCCGTTTGTTTATCAACTGTCAACAACACGACCTCAACACCTTCCCGTCTTCCCCCCCCCCCCCCACTGGAATTGCACCACTTGAACTTCAGCGGGGGCTGCTTTGTTAGCATATTGGCTGATATAAAAATCAAGAGTCACAAATAATTTATACCCCTGTTTTTCGTACTTTGTGGTTCCTGCCTTGACCCTTATAACAGAAAGTGGCCAACTCCGTTGCAGAATGGTCCCCCGTGTTTGCGTTTGTGGCTATGACCTAGCTCACCCCCCGTCAACACACAGAACTCCCTGTGACAGGCCAACCCAGAGAGCAGGGGAATTGTGGGTAGGGGGGGTCAGGTCCTGATTTGAGCTGGGTGGAGCTCAGATGGAGCAGTGCCCTACTTGGAACAGGGAGGTCACTGATAGTGTCGAGTCTGCAGTGTCCCTAACAGCAGCAGCAGAACCATATAAATCCACAACAAAACGACACGTTCACGTGAGACCATCCGCATTGCAGCTACGCTGTGAATGTCAGGAAGACGCCATATTAAATCATCGTTTTCAGTCAGCGCAAAACCAGACATCCTGAAAAAATAGCTCCGTAAAATACAAACTCCACCGGCTGAAATTGTCAAAAAAAATTGGATGGACAACACGATTATTGTTGGAAACACATTTACATTTTTTTAGTGGAAAAACGGGTAAGTCAGTATACCATTTCACAGGATTGTGTTCTCCAGCTGTCCAGAGGCTACATTTACACTGCTTTACTCTGCCCTGGTCTCCACATCGAGCAAGTCTCTGTGGGTTAATGAATTTTGCTGCCCTCACAACGCACTGTTTGCAAAAAGCTAGTCCGTCTCTGTTAGAACTCAGGCAGCTCTTTTAAGGACTGCAGTCCCTGCAGTACACAAGGCAACGGAGGAATTGCATTTGTACAGCACGTCTCGTTTATTAGTTTATATTGATTTTTCGCCTCCCTTACATTTTTTTTTCCCACATGATAAATATGCGGCTGAGAAAATGAAAGGTTTGTTGTTTTCGGACCGGTGGACTGAACTTCTGCAGGCGCTAACAGTTTCCGAGCCGTTTCAATGAGGACTTTGTGTCAAACCGCTATTAAGTTTGAATAAATGCGCGATGATTGATTTAGTAGCAGCCGCAGCAGAAGGCCTTTTTCCCCTCATTGGCGATTCAACACGTACTGCAGAAACAATGGGATTCTTTATTCTCCGACTCTCGCATTAATTCTGCGCGATCCAGACTTTCGCCCATAACTAGAATCTGAAATATGAGGTCTTCTGACACTGAATCAATATTACATCATTATCTGCTCTCAAAATACCCCAGGACATTTTGTTCCATTCCAGTGCAATGCTGGCAGGGCCATTTAATATAATTTGAATACTGTATAAGTTTTTTTTTTTTTTTTGGTCATGTTTAGGAGATTACTGTCCGCTGTGACATTGTGTGCGAGTGCCTGGAAGTAATTTCAGTGCTCATTTGAATGCCCAATGCCGTTTCTGTGTAAAATTCAAATATAGTAGTCAGATATATGCAGTGATGCAGTGAAAGGCTGGGCCTTGACTGACAGGGCAGGGCGAGACTCTGAGCCTTAGCGCTCTGAGCCGGCTTAGGATCACCCCCCAGGCTCAGAAAAACAGACCCTTCATCTGGCAGAGCAGCGCGGAGTATGACCGAGTCGTTTCGGCAAGACTGTGGCATTTTTCTGTCCCCCCCCCCACGATGTCTGCCTCTCCCCCCCCCCCCCCAACGTTTGGGAAGCAATTACGCAGATAGGATCGGCCTGTCCGAGAGAGCGGCCAGCGGGCTGTAAGCAGGATGAGTTATCCTCGACGCGCGTTCTCCGACAAAGTGTCGTTGGAACGCCGCGTCTTAGAAGACTTGAGCGGCGATGTGGTGGAGATAGCGCTGGAGCCGGGTCTGGGAAGGGCTGGGCCTGCCCCTGTACTGCCAGGCCTCGGAACAGAAAGACTGGGCCTGCCTCTATACCGCCAGGCCTCGGAACAGAAAGGCTGGGCCTGCCTCCAAACTGCCAGGCCTCGGATCAGAAAGGCTGGGCCTGCCTCCAAACTGCCAGGCCTCGGAACAAAAGGGCTGGGCCTGCCTCCTTACTGCCAGGCCTCAGAACAGAAAGGCTGGGCCTGCCTCTATACCGCCAGGCCTCAGAACAGAAAGGCTGGGCCTGCCTCTATACCGCCAGGCCTCGGAACAGAAAGGCTGGGCCTGCCTCCATACTGCCAGGCCTCAGAACAGAAAGGCTGGGCCTGCCTCTATACCGCCAGGCCTCGGAACAGAAAGGCTGGGCCTGCCTCCGTACTGCCAGGCCTCAGAACAGAAAGGCTGGGCCTGCCTCCATACCGCCAGGCCACCAAATTAAGTCAATTCAAATAATCAAACCGACATCAATTGATTTAAACAGTGAAATGTCAGTTAATCGCTCAGCACTAATTTTTAGACATTACACGGACACTGCTTCACTCCATTTTGAACTCCTTCCTTGAAAAATTCTGAAATTAGCAACAGTCCTCTTTTAGAGACTGAATAGACTAATTGTTAGGCAAAGTTTTTAGTGCATGAATTCAAATGGGGCAACAGCAAAATGCTCTTACCCCAATATGCTGTATTTGCAGTATGAAAAAATAGGCTCTCTAACTTACACTGCATTTGCCAAGAGTAAATTAGCCAATTCCTGAAGAGTAGCAGTATGTCTACTGTACACAGGTTCATATTCACAAATGTGCACCTAACTAGCCTTGCTTTCTGGAGGTGTGCCCCCAGTTCATCCGTCTTCCACGCATAGTTCATTAGCCTCAGGCTTACCTCGGGCACCCCTGGGGCTCAGTGCATGAAAACTTTATGCGCGGGACTAAGTGCTAACATTGGATGTTCAGTCAGGCATGAATTTTACGTCAGTTGCACAAATGCGGACATTAACAAACGTCCTCTGTTGCTCAGGACTAAAATCTAAGCCCTGTAGGAAATAGGTGTAAACTGGGCATCGAGTGCTGTGGTAATGACTAGGGTTGCCAGCTTCAGTACAGAAATATAACAAAGCTGTGCCCCCCAATAAGAAAATTTCAACAGACGTGATTGAAAGGCTGCCGTATAAGAATAGACAACAGTTGACAACATTCGCACCTTTGACATGCACTGACACACACACACACACGTGCACACACACAGTGGAGCAGTGCTTGTGGTGTTGTCTGTTACCGCCACTGATTCTGCATCTCTCAACTACTATATTTCCTGTGAAACTGGTTTGATTTTATTCATGACTACGTTATTCTCACTACTGTGAAAGTACTTTGGGTGTGTGTAGAACTTTGTGTAGGAAAATGCAGAACAAATTGTGTCCCATATTGCCAAATTGATTAAATAAGGAACAATTTTATTGAATCAAAGGAAGGGATGGCATCCCTAGTAATCCTATTTCTCTTATTTTGATTTTTGTTCAAATTATTACGTTTGGACCATAATATATTTTTGTTTTTTAGCAAACAAATCAATGAATTTCTCAGTCTGAAAAAAATGTTTCTCTCAGCGTTGCAGTTTTATAATAAACCAAACTGGCATGGGTGCTGCAGCATGCAAATTAGGAGTTCACACGTTCATGCATCTGACTGTTCGTGTGAATATCTGTCGTAATTGGTGCCTGTCAAGGTCGAGCTGGAGCAGCCGACGTCAGCATTGGGCTTACGCTGGATGAACTGACGCATGTGTGAACTTTGCTTGCTCCTGCATACATCAGAACTAGCAGAGATGCCGCATATTTCAGAAGCAGCGAAGATGCCACATATTTCAGAAGTACAATCCAGCCTAGGAGAGTGAGAGTGGTTCATTTCTTTCCTCTGGTACGGCTGAATATCAGTGGATGTATATCAGAGGACTCCAAAAACATTTCTTGTTCGGTGACGTTTTTTTTAAATGAAAGCTATATAGCAAGAATCCTGATATTGGTGATACATCCCCACTCCTGTCTTCTGTTAAAGGTCATTCTGAATGTATTGACGGGGAACAGTAGAGAACGTTAAGAGGAATGTAGATAAACTAAAAGATGACAAATCACCAGAAAACGGTGGCCTATTAAGTGAATTTTTTAAAGCCTTCAAAGAGGATATTAGTGAATTCCTTTCATTCGTTTTCATAGAAGCAATGACTCGGCTTAATTACCTTTATACCAAGGCCTTTATTTCTGAAATTCTGGACCTATTTGGCATTGGTAGGTAATTACTTAAAGAAAGCTATTCAATATTTGCATAGGAACAGTTGTTCTGTCAAATTACCTGAGAGATCATCTCCTAGATTTTAAATCAAAAGGGTCACCAATAACACCTTCTGTTTTTTTAGTAACTCAAACAATGGCTTGGTATTCATAAAAACCTCTTTAAGGGTATTCAGATAGGTGGAAAAGAATGTAAATTTTGTCAGGACAATATGACCATCTTTCTGCAGAATAGGACACAAGTTAAAAAAGGAAGTGAGGAAGTGAAATGTCTAACTGAATTTCTCTCTTTCTGTGTTAACAATTAATGTTTAAAATGTGATCTATTCCCTCAAAGTCAATCCAGACAATGAGGTTGAAATTAAAAACCAAAAATAGCTCTTAAATGAAATAAAAAGGGGAGAAAAGAAAAGGAGAACTTAACAGTTTTCCCTTTTAGTTTATTTTTTATTTCACAAAACTCTCAACACAGAGTTTCCACTTCAGGGTAGTTTGCTTTAACTGAACTAAAATCTTGTGGATCACAAAAATGCTGAGTCTAACCTTTACTTAAAAGTTTTCTTGGGGTAGAGGAAAAACCAATCCACCAGGAGGTTAAGCTCCTCACCTTACCATTCTCAGTTCCTAAATGAACTTTAAGTAAAGACAGAAGCGATCTTATATACCCTGTGACTCATTAGGCACAGCTGGCCCAATCAAACAGGCTCCGCCCCTGAACCAACTGACAACGAGGTGGCTCCGCCCACCAGCCTCAGCTCAGAGCACAAGGAACCAAATATCGATTTTTGAAACAACGGCTTCCAATTCAACGGCCACAGCCACCCACATATCATACTGTTACATATCTTGGAATTAAGATTTATAAAAACCGAGATGAAAGAATGAATTTGAAGTTTGACCCTATCATACAAAAATAAAAAATTAGAAAAGGCTACAGAGAGATTTATCTTTAAATGCCATTTTAATCTCTGAAACCAAAAATCTTGCAAGGCTAGTATATTTGCAGAACTGTAGTTAATGAAATAGACCGAAATCTTTTCAAGTTCATCTGGAGAAATAGAGCACATTATTTAAAGAATAGTATTTTATGTAACTTTTTGGACCAGGGTAGGTTAGATGTATTTGATTTTAACACATTTGCAGTAATATCATCTTTAAAATTAAGTTGATTCAAATTCAAAGACACAGATATATCTCCCTAAAACTCCTCTCTCGTTCTCTAAGAAGGTATCCCTTTGGAATATATCCTGTATGATGTTTAGTGATTGGTTTAGTGATTTTACTGTTCTGTATATAAGAAGCACTTAGCTTCTTGTAGGTGTAACCTTAAAAAAGGCATCTTGAAGGAATGCGTTTGGGTGTATCAATAACATTTGAATTCAGCCACGTGTACAACAAACATAGTTAGGCTGCATAGGCAAAAATGACTCCAAGAAGACAGACTAGGAGCTTCACATACTTCGTACATTTGCTTCACATCCTGCTCTTCCCCCTCACAGCAATACCATTCACCATGGCGATTTGGCTTCTGATTATTTTGAACTTAAATTTCATAATTGTCGCACATATTTTGGGGGTTCAAATTCTAGTGTTACACTTCAGCCGTTCAGCAGACTCTTTTCCAGAGCAACGTTCAACATTCTTTTTATATTACAATCCGTTTCTATGTCTGGATATTTTCACTGAGAAGAAATTCACAACTCAGGTTTAGTAATTTTGCAGAAGGGCACAACAGCAGGACATGGGAGTCAAGGCTGCGACCCCAGAGATAGGTGTCCGCTTCCCTAACCACTGTGTTACACTGCCACCTCAAAGCTGCGATGCGGAGATTTACAGTATGTTTTGGACGTTTAGCTGAGCTCCTTTATGAATGGGTAGACAATCACTGAATTGTTTTATTTATTTAACTTTTACTCACAAAATGTATTGTTAGTCATATTTAAGGACACATCGTTGCCTTGCTTGAGTCCGGTGTGCAGTAGCTGTCCATGCTGGTGACTGGTACTGGCACTCCTAATGTGTTAGGAGTGCCAGTACCAAGGTGTGCCAGTACCACGCAAGATGCCCTCCATTCTCTCTGACTGCAGTTACTCACTTCTGCCAGGTGCACCTGATCTAGGGGGGTGGGTGGGGTTGGGGGGGGTACACAGGTGCGTTTGGACCATGGCACTGACCCGATGGACCGGTTCGCAGTCTGGCCTGCCTCGGAGAGCTGGAATTAATCTCCGGTACCGGCCACAGAGGCCGTATTCTCAGTATTAAGTCACCTGACAGAGGCCGTTCTTAGTCCAGGAGGGGTCCACTGGCACTCTGTTAGAGTTAAATGTGCTCTGTAGCATTGCACAGCGTTTCCCCAGGTGGGAAGAAGGTAAAGGTGAATGGGATCTCGCTGCCGACGCATTCGGGAAGGGATTGTGTTCCGAAACCACAGGGGGGTGCGGGGAGGCTGGGGGGGGGGGGGGGGGGGTTGTCACCGTGCCGATGATTGGAAAATCCACTGAAGTAAAAAGTCTGTCAGCTTTGCAGGATGAATCGTACCCCCAGAGCACAGAGCAGAATCTTCCGGAAGACAGAGAGGGGTGTGAGCGAAGGGGGGGGGGGGGGGGGGGTTCCGTGTGGAGCATGCTCAGTGAGGCTACAGCCAGCCAAACGCTGGAAGCATTCCCCCCCACCCCCCCCCCCCCCCCCGGCTCAGAGCCAGATGGGCTCTGCTGCAAACAGCTAAACAGACAGATCTGCAGTCTGTCAGCGCAGTGTTGGCTAACTGCTAAACCGAAGTGCGAGGGATTGTTTTTTTTGTTTTTTTTCCTCGCGCGCAAAACCGACCAGGGCCCCCCCTTACCCCCCCTTCTGCGGACGGAAACTTCCCGAGGGGACCGTGTGACCGTGCGTTCCACTCATCATTACGGACTCCGTGCGCAGGGCGAGCGTCTGAGCGGGAAGCATCCGCGGAAGCCTGCTGTTCCCGGCGTTCCCAGCTGCTCAGGCGCACAGCGGACACGCCGGGTTCTGTTATGTGTTTTTTTTTCGTCGTTCAGCAACCTGCTTCCAATTATTATTAAAATTCTGTTTTTTGTTCTCACATTTAACACAGGCCTCAACCGGGAGCCAATGGCGTGTTGGCCTTTTTAACGGCGAACACACACGCACACACACTCACACACTCACACACTCACACACACACACTCACACACACACACACACTCACACACTCACACACACACACACACACTCACACACACTCACACACACACACTCACACACACACACACACGCACACTCACACACACACACACACTCACACACACACACTCTCACGCACTCACGCACACACACACACACTCGCACACACACACTCACGCACTCACTCACACACACACACACACACACACGCACGTGGTCTCCTCCGCAGGATCGTCGTGTGATTGGCTCGGCCCTGGTGGCCTGCTGAGTGCAGCTGCGGGCTCACCCGTCTGTCTGACTCGTGTGGTAAGGAGAGGTATGTGGAACCGCGGGGTCCGTACGCCAGTCCCTGTTCTCACCCCCCCCCATTCCCTCACCGCCCCCCTTCCCGAGCTGGGCCCCTTCCTAATCAGAGCTCTGAATGGGGGGGGGGGGGGGATTTTGGGAACATCTGGGATCCCTCACAGGCAGCGGCACGTGCGCCCTACGGCTCTCCGTTCCCCCCCGCCAACCACGCGCGACGGCCACAAGGGGGCGGTGTTCTGGCGCCGGAGCGCATCGTGCTGTAGTTCCACCTTCGACCGCCGCCAGTACTTGTCTTGACCAAATTGTGAAGGATTGGACACGGTGAAAACAGATGACCTCAGTACTGTTTTCACATTCGGAGGTGGATGATCTCATGGTCTTACAGTCCGTTTGGTTAGCATGCCACAGTTTTCAACTGTCGAAACCCGATCGGTTGAAATCTGTTGCCAGCACCTGTAGCACTCCGCAGCCTTCTCATGGCGTGACCGTTAGCACTTGGATGACAGATCTGTGAACATTAAGTTGCTGCAGGAAGAGTGTGTGTGTGTGTTGGGCCAACAGGGGACACACTTCCCCCCCCCGGACCGAATGTAAGCCCCAGTGACCCGCCCCAGTGATGAGGGTGCTGTGCAGCTGTTTGGAACGAGGCGTTGAACCGGGGTCCTGGCTCACTGTGTTCGGGGCACTGTGTGGCACTTTTAAACAGAGTGAGGGTGCTAACCCAGGCGTCCTGGACAAATTCCCACGTAAGCTGGCCAACTAATCATCCGCTTGCACCTGGTTGGCTGTGCAGTCCCTTGCTTTCCAGCTAACTTTGATTTCCCCCAGTCCTCTTCACTGCAAAGGAGAACTGAGTTCTCTGTTGACTTACCTGGTAGAAAAGTCAAATGAATACCTTTAGTGCCCTGGAGAAGTGGTTAGAGTCACAGACCGCAGTTGTTTTGGGCTTTGATCCAAGACAATATACTGATGTTATACTGTTAGGAAACATCCTACTACTGTCTGTCTGTTGTGTTCATGTTATGCTAAATAAATGCAATATGTCCCCCTCCCCCTCCTCTCCCACCAGTGAGATCAGGATGTCCATTTCTTTACCGAAAACACGGTCAGATGTTTTGTTCTGGTTCTGCTTTCCCGTGCGTATGACTCAAGCCCCTGGTGACTGCTTTGTCTGAACGGATTTCGGTTTAAATGGTTTCTCTCCCTTTTTGGCCTGGGGGCTGACTATACAGCTGGTGGATGGGACCTGCGTGGGACTGCCTGATCCGGTCACCTCAGAGCCAGTGGGAAATGGAGGGACAGCGAACGCCCCCCCCCCCCCTCCAAACCCTGGTCCAGGCTCCCCCCCCCCCCCATTTCCAGCTTTAAAGGGGAACTTCGGCCTAGTTCCATGTTATTGCATTTTATTGAAACCTCCACTGTGGGAAGGTTTAAAAACAACTGCGGTATCCAGATATCTTACGTATCTTACGTCATCTCCCGCGTTCGCCGCATGACCGTTTGACCCAGCTGCACTTCCTTACTCCATGGAGTGTGGGCGTGGCTGCTCGATGACACCAAAAGCGAGTCACTCGCACAGATTTGTTTCTTTATTTTATTTAATGCGCGCGGAGGACAAAAGAGGGAGACTGAGGTTGGGTGAGGTTGTACTATGTTGCTGCAGCAAAGTTTTCCTCAGTTTATAAACCCCACCACTTGCTCATTTTAATGCTGTTGATGGCCCTCTTCCCAGGCCACCTGTTCACTGGGATTGGACTCTAAAGACTGGACTAAAATCTTTTTTTTTTGTTGTTGTTGTTGTCATGACTAGGTTCAACCTACTAGGTTGTATGTATTCGTGGCTTTGCCTGCTCAGAGGAAGGTTTACACTGATACACACTAGCATACTCAGTAGGTGACTCTCTCGTGTATCTCCCAGGAGAGAGCGGGTGCGGCTTCCCCCCCTCGTCCTGCCTTGCGTAAACTTTAAAAAAATAATAATAATTTTACATTTTTTTTTTTTTTGTCAAGGTTCGGGAATCGTTGCAATAACAAGTGCCTGCGGTGGACCTGGCAGAGGGCCCCTCTGGCTCGCTGTTGCGCAGTTTGTTTCGTGGAGGCATGCGCAGAGTCGGGGGGGGGGGGGGGTGTAGATGACTTCTCCAGATCTGTCGGACCGACACGGTGGGGGGAAATGCCGCGGTCATGTGCTCCTGCACGTGTTCCAGGCCTCGGCGTGGTTAGACCCCTGGGTAAACGGAAGGT